>OMPB01038023.1:0-10148 GCA_900312615.1 Stylephorus chordatus | reverse complement strand
CTGCGTCACTGAAAAGCATTCACACTAATGGTAATGTCATCATTGCATGTCTATTTTCGCAATGTAGGCTACGGAGCATACAAGGCTAGTGTGTCAACAACTCTCATCTAATCCACTTAACTGTTGTTGTTGTACAATGTCTACGCACGCACACACACACACACACACACACACACACACACACACACACACTCTCTCTCTCTCTCTCTCTCTCTCTCTCTCTCTCTCTAGCACTGGAACCATGTTTCTGTTTCACTTGATAGCCACCACTGTCAGAGCATATACTCGTCAAGTTGGACCACCACACACTGGACGGTAGGTAGGTCAGCTGCACTTGACTCCGGAGGACTAGGAAACATTATAGGAGAATCCCACTAAATGGACAATGGGATTAAAAGTAAGACCACCTTTGTTCTTCTTCTCCCTGGACATCCGTGGCACTGCTCTCTCCGCTACTCATCTGGAAAAGATGGCTTCTTCCATGCATTGGACATTGAATGTCAGAGTGAACATGTTTTACCTGGAGTAGGTGGACGCACACACCAGCACAATGACCCTGTTAGATGTATGGTAACATAACACTGGCAGTTTGTCCCAGATTGTGTAGTTTTGTTGGCTCTTAGAATTTGTTGTTGTTAGCCCTTTAATTAGATCCACTATTACATAAAAGTTATAAACCCATATGTTGAAAATTATGTTAGAGATCTTCTGAAAAAAAGGTCTGAAAAAGGTCTATAGTAAAATATAATTATCTTTTCTGTGTCTAGTGTTGACACTAGACCGTGTGTTCACAAGTCCTTGATTAATAATATTAAATAAGTAACCCGGCATAACTGTCAACCTTTTTCACTAATATGAAAGGTCACACTTACTCAGTCTAATAATAATGTTGGCTTTATATTCACCAAGCAAGCACTGTACATGCATTGTTCCCACACCATTTCTGCAGAACATGAAATATGTCCCTTTCTGAGAATGCCGCAGAAAGGTTGTGAATTCCAACAATGCTTCACAAGGTGAAACATTGTTACAATTATAGCTGCAAGCCCTAAGGCAAACTTAATCTCAAAAGGATGGGAAATCTCATATCAAGTGAAATTACGGTGAGCTTTTCTCACAGCCCGTTCCGATAAGATATAGATCAGCTGAATAGATTGGCTTTTCCATTATCTACAGAGGGATCTTGGAAGGCATTGGGTAGATAATTTGCTAATGTTTTCTGTGACCTCCCTAGATTTAAATTATGTCTTTGGCTATATGTCAACTCAATCCTCCTGTTTACCAGGGAGCAAGCCCTAGCAAGGCCATTGCTATTCACTGCGGCCTTTTCACATTTTCACATGTATTTGCAGTGTCAAAAGTCTATGTTTTATGTGACAAGGGCCAGGGCCGAAGTAAATCTGGCTGTTAGTAGGAAAGAAAGGTTTAAATGGAAATAACATTCAAATTCAGAAACGGAACAATAAACCTCAGCTGTTTTGAATACCATAGGAAGCACATGAGTCAAATTTACATTCAAATGAACAACAAAGTAACTTCAAATGCATTTAATCAGTCTTATTAAGAAATCATAATGAGCTCCTTTGATCTTGAAATTCACAGAAATAAAATTGCTTTTTCTCTAGTAATTTGTTTGAGTTTGTCTTTGTAATTGTCAGCAATAATTCAACACAATAATACAACCAGCATTTATAATTTCTATTAAGAATTCAGCAACATTAAAGACGCACTGAAGTCAAAAATGCATTTTTTTTACATCCTTAGTCATAGTTGGCACCTATTTAACGATTTATGCCAAAAAAAATACAAATTTTCAGTTTCGTTGTAATCTTATATCAAATCCGCAAATTTTTTTCTTCCTGTAAACAAAATCTCTAGAGTGCTTACATCAGCACATACACCAACAGCAACAACCAATAATCGCACGACATCCACCCGTCAATCAAAAGGTCAACTGACGCTATCTGTCTATCTAATTTGTCTGTCTCACTCTAAAGTTGTTATAACCCGCCCACATGTCAACGTTACAAAATTCCTCTAAACGTTATGTCCCGCCCCTATAGCCTGTTTGAGTCGTAAATACGCAAAACTACTGAATTTAGAGGATCTTAAACTTCCGTTTCACTGGGACTTAAAAAAAATAAAACAAAAACCTTGTTTGCTTTGCTTTAACAGTCTGGTTGTAACAGAGTCAAGTTGGTTTTAGTCACTCAAAGTAATTGGTAAGGGTTTATAACCCTACTTTTTCTACACTGCTGCAGCTAGTAAAAGCTTCAACACACCTATTTTGTAATCAAAAAGATTTTTGTAATTTTCCTCTTTTAAGAAGCTAATTGAGTAAAAAAACGTATCCACAACATGCACGTTGGCCTGAACCTTCAAAGAGGAGGAAATACCCACTGGTATTTGCAGTTAAAAGAGAGAGAAAAGAGAAAGAGGTACATTGGATAACCCTTATCAGAGTATGTCATGAGTATATGAGTCACAGAGGTGACCCGCATTACTAAGTAAGGAAATGGAACATTAATCGTATAAATATCACGGCAATTGACATTCCAAATTTTAATTTAGCTCAATACCACTCCCTCCACCAGGAGTTATTAAATCAGCTTGAAGCAGCACAGCTTTGCCAGACACTGTATTAGAGTGCCACCCCCCTCCTATTACCAGGTGCAGGCCCGTGATTTAGAGCTTTGATTTCTGTTCACATGACAACAAAGGTGAGCCCTGAGCTGACATTCCCAATTTATCACTTCCTGTTTGATAAGAGCTGGATTAATGCTTTTAATGTGACCGTCGCAGGCAATCATCCATTTTAGCAGGGGCTCCCTGGAGGAGGCAGCTGGGGTGGGGGTGGGGGGTGGCATCTGAAACACAAGGAAGATGGGGATGGGAGGGATACACTGAGCTCCATAATGCCCCTTTATAGAGCCTCTTGCTGGGGTGGTGGTGCGGGCTTCCTCCATGCCCTGTGGCCTTGGCTATTATCCTAGAACAGATGGTCACAAGACCTGGGGTAATGTTTGACCTACATGCTGCAATCCAAAATTTTAGAGGCAAAGAACAGCCACCCTTTTTCCTAATATCATCATCCTTACCCTGTTCCCATCCCTTACTGTCTCACATTCAACAAATGTTTGAGCTTGTTCAAAATGAAAGCTCATTCGGGTGAAATGTTTAGGCATTCATAGTTAATTCTGTACTCACTAACATGCCTAATTTAGCATCTACTGAGAGGCAAACTCTTGCTCAGACTGATCTTGTGCAAATTCATGCGAACTGGAATGAAAATGATCCATTATCCACGTGTGTATGAACAGGCCTGGATGAGCAACATCCATGAATGTGGCTCAATTCCAGATGTGCGCTTTTACTGTTTCTCCAATCGCACGCTGCTCTGAGTGATGAAGAGGAGATCTGTTGATTTGGTTGTCTATCAACTAGAGTGAATGAAGGAATGCATTTATTGAAACAGATGTTAAAATACACACAGGATTTAAAACCCAATTGGGCCACAACCATTACATGTTTTACATTGTTGAGGAATTAACACACAATAAAGTCAGAGACTTATTTCCATTGTGGTGCTGAGGGCAGTTAAGAACACAACCATAAAAATACTGTAAAGAAAAGCATAAACACAGCATGTGGAGTGTCATTTATAGAGAACATAAACAAACATTTCTATCTACAAGTATGGCATTGCCTCATATTGACTCATGCTTTGTAGGGTCTAAGGAATTAATGATAACTACAGTAGATAGCCCTCTGTGACTTATTCCAAAACTCCCAAATTGTTTTGCAACAAAACTGAACCAGCAATTGAAGGGAATGTGAGTCATAGCTTAATGTGAATTAATGACACAATTAAATAAAGTATTGTGATGGAACAAATGAGAATCAATGTTCTAAATTAGACAAGCTAATTAGATAGGCCTACAACCTTGCTAAGTCATAATGAAGCTGCTTCTTAAAATTGAAAAAGTGTTTACATTACAAATCGTTTATGATGAATATTGCATTTCACTAGTAATTTAAAAGAAAACTGAAATTATTTATTTCACATTTAAAGTAGACACACAGCTTCTGAAGGTTGTTTCTTGATTTAGAAAATTACAGTCTTCCGTGTCAGATGTTTATCACAACTTTGATAAAGTTAAACACTTTATTAAAGTTAAAATTGGTTGCTATATTTTACTTAATCTTTAATCAATCAACATTAATTCAAATGTGTTGTTCTGTGTACCGTATGATTCAAACCATGAACCGTTCAAACAAAGGAAAAGGACAGAATAAACAGTAATCGGTCCTTAGAACCCTGGAGGTAAAAACCAACAACACTTCCCGCATGTAAGACCCTACATGGTGGGTTTATAAATCTGTCAACACCGGGGAAACTATTAATAACCAACAAGAGATTTGCCTTTTTCTTCTAGTTCACTCTATTTATGTTCTTTACTTTACTTTACTTTACTTTTAGGGCATTTGGCAGACGCTTTTGTCCAAAGCTACTTACAAAGGTACATATGTCAGAAATTACTTACAAAATAAGAAGGTACATTTGTCAATAATCCTAGCAATAATATCTCCCAGTTGGAGGAGGTAGTAATTTGATAGAGTTACTCGAATAGGTACAGTATCGTTCTAAGCATGAAGGATGCATGTTGTGCGTACAGGAAAAGGATCATCATTTGTTATTTGCACAAAATACTGTACAGCGATTGTTACATAGCATACTATGGCAAAGATACGTCTGCTATTAACCACAATCCCAACAGATTGTTGGGAACACATAATGGCCCTATTGATCTCTTTATATTTATAGTATTTTTTTTAAACGCTTACTTATCCCTATTTAAATATGCAGAATTTAAACCTTACCTGTGTGTGTGTGTGTGTGTGTGTGTGTGTGTGTGTGTGTGTGTGTGTGTGTGTGTGTGCGTGTGTGTGTGTGTGTGTGTGTGTGTGTGTGTGCGCGCGTGCGTGCGTGCGTGTGTGCGTGTGTGTGTGTGTGTGTGTGTGTGTGTAGGCCTGTGTACAGTATATAGTAAACAAACCTTTGTAAACAGCAATATTCTGATTCTAGTTCAGAAAGCAAAATATAAAGACTACAGCCTAGTATTGGAGCTCTTAACCAGGGCTTCAGGTAATGCTAAGGTGTGTCACGGAGAGTCAAGCTCTCTGAGCTGTGATGTTTCATTATTATGTCCTTTTAGCTGCATCGACAACACAGCAGGCTTCTTTAATTATTCTACATCAGTGGTGGAGTTGAGGCCACTCCAGAAACATAGACTAATCCCCCCTCCCTCCTCTGTCTCTGCAGGGCACTCATTGTCTCTTAAATATCATTTCCCTGAGCTCTGTGCAGACTATTGGATTAATACGTGGAGGTTTTGCAGGAGGGACTAATTTGAGCTTAGCCTGAGGACCAGGCTGCCTCCCGTAACGGCATACTCTGTGCATCTGTTCAAATCCACAGAAGAGATCCAAACTCGTATTACTCACATTTTGTGTTCAGATGCAGAGGGAACGGCCCTTGGTGGGTAAAATTGTAAATATTGCTTTTAGGTTTATCACCTTTTGTACTGAGTTATTAGTGAGTATATTCACCTTGAACTGGGGATTTCTGATTAGAAATGCAATAAAGGCAAATAATGAAAGCTCACTTTCAAGAGCAGAGCTTTACATTTTTAATGTTACCTTATGCTACCTTATTAATATTACTAGTGTTAATAATTTAAGTCAATAGAGGCATGTTTTCTTGTGACAAACTAGCATGTCAAGCTAAATAACTAAAAGCAAAATAACTACATTATCTATGTAATTGAGATGGAGATAAGCATCTCATTCCCCAGTTTAGAAGGGACCCGTATTATTTCTCCTTGCAGAGGAAGAATGTCATAATTCCCACATTCAGCTCCTGTTTGCATGCCAAGCTTTTAAGTAAAATGACTGCAGAGCATGACATTTAGAGAGTGCACAGCAATATAGAGAGCTTGGGTTAAATTGCAGGCATTGAGTCTCAGTGTTATGTTCAATAAACCATACATGAACCTGGCATCCCTCCCCTCACACCTTCACCCCCGCCCCCCCAGTCACCTCTCAGGCCTGCTGACCCCTGAGTGCCTCCACACCAGCACTCACACACAGCCTGTCTCGCTAACTCGGAAGATACAATAATAAAGGACATCCTAGATTAATGTGGTGATAGTTTTAGAGTAATGTTGGTGATGTTGGCCACACAGAAAAAAATAAAGCTGCCCCAATTACCAACTATACAATCTCTACTGCTGTCTATTGTATCTCACTGTGTGTTGTGCTGCACACATACTCTATGAGTGTATAGTGTAGCAGATGTTGTGCGCATCAAACAATACAGAATGGGCTACTATCTGCCCTTACATGGGAACTAGGTCACTATTCAAGCCTCCTCGCCTGCACTGACTGTTTTGAGTGACTATTGATTTTCTGACTAAAGCAATGACTTCATTAATATCAGCCTCAGTCTGCCATCTGACACAAATGGGTAGCTTGACTGCTCGGCCAGACAATAATTGATGTGGATATAAATCAGAGACTGGATGAATCAGAATCTCTGTTAAAAATGAATTGCAATCCCTGTAATTATAAGAAGGTGGTAGTGTACCCGCATCATCATAAACACATAAGTGGATTCAAAAAGATATCTATAGAAAGCTTGGCATATCGTAAATGAATGGCTTTGGCACGTGCAGACATAAATAGGCATTACCCCCAAATTCTCCATTCATCGTTCATTTTAAACGTAATCTGTGAAAGATGAGAGGGAAAAATCAACAGATCGCTTTTTCCGATGGTTTTCAAAACAAGAAAGAAAGATTATTTTTCCTTTAATCCGGGGGCACCGGCTTAGCTAAAACAAAAGCACGACCATGGGAACGCATGGAGGAATGAGGAGGCTTGCTTTCTCCACCAAACCCAGCTCTCCAGCAAAACCACAAAAGAAGTACAATGAATGTATGTAAAAAGAGAGGAAGGGAAACGGGATTTGAGATCTATATTAAAATGGCAAATAGCTTTTAAAGATTAGCTAGGAGCAGGAGGAGGTGACAGGAATGGGATATGTGAAGGATTGGCCCTCCTTTCTGTGACTATTTGGATAGCAATAGCGTTGACAAGCATTGACTTGATTGTTGCTCTGCAATGTACAGTACACCAAAGCGCCTTGATGTTTCCATATAGACCTTCCTTTGACTGTGCGGAACATAAATGAGGATTACATACAAACCCCTATACAAATAGCTGGCATTAGGGGCTTCGATGTATCTGGCACAAAACTGTTTTCGTGCCAGACACTAACTCTCTCTGAACTGTAATTAGCCAGGTCTGGGCTTTAGAGATCCACTGCAGCACGCAAGCACAAATAGCTGCTGTCCATGCATTATCTATTTCAGCCACATTTTTGTTTTTGTTGCCGTGAATTAGATCAGCATTTTAAACTTTCTACAGTATTTTAATTTCATGCTCCCATGTTTACAAATCAGGGTCCACGGCCTAGCTTGGTACTGTATATTATTTTATTTTTTTTACACAGCATGGAATCTTTCCCAGCTTTGAGTGTGTGATAGTTTGTCCTGCACCCTGCCCATGTTTAAAGCCATCACCATGGTCATCACAGGCTGTGCAGTTGCGCTGTTGTCAGAGCTGCGTCTCACTCTGTAGCATTTGTCAGGATTAGACAGGAGTAATCCCCCAGCAAACTCCAGAGGATGTCATTTGCAGATATGCGCTGGAACCGAAACTATGCCGGCGTACTTTTCCCCCCAAACCCCACCTTCCCCCCAATCTCAGCTGCCCCCAACTCGTCCCTGACAGTCCTCAAATGTGTCCGTTTTTTTTTCCGGAAACGATGGAAAATGTAAAACACTGAGAGGAAAAGAAGTGTAACTGTCAAGTGCCCTTCAACCTGCTCTGTCATGTCCCTCCAGCACGAACCCTCCTCACAGGCAGGTAGGGTGCTTGTGTCGTGCCCAGCCGCCGATATCCATTCCCAGTAATCCTCATCGCCCTGCTGTCGCTCAACCAATGCCATTAAGTCATTGCAGGCATCCAACTCACGGCTGATCTGTGTGCGCACTGGCCCGGTCCCAGGCCTGTGCCTTTATCACAGCACAGCCTTGCTGTGACAGACAGTACTGATCTGCCCTGCAGTGCCCCTCCACCCTGCCAGAGGACGGCAGTGGAAAAAGGCCCCCTAGGGCTCACTGCGGATGGACTCATGAATCAAACATGTGCCTGAAGCTTCCTTCTTATCACCGAGGTCAGTCCAGGCATTAATACGGCACGGCTCGAGGGAGCTACCTACCGTGACCTCTCCCAGCTTCCCTGAGCAGAAGGGCACAGTCGTCAGGGGCCAGCCAGCGAGAGACAACCTCCCTCTAACACAGTCACTTTCCATTACATCCCCGTACGGCACCGAGAGACAGGCCGAGAGGAATATAAGAGCGTGGAAAAGACGAAGGACATAGAGAGCGTTGCAGAAACAGAGGCTGCACACACAGACAGAAAGAATAGGCAAGGAGTGAGAGCGAGACAAAGAAGGATTTTCCTCAATGCAGTGCAGAGAGAAGCACATGGGGAAGATCCGCTGTGTATACAGACCCTTTCAAACACCACCAATCTTCATCGGCCAGACGGCGTGTGATATATGTGACTGTCTGCCAGCGTAAATTAGGCAGTCCAGCCCGCTGTGTGGTAAAGCATGACGGGGCCGGACAGTGCACTAACTCAGGCGGCCCGGTGCCATGCACACCGGCTTTTTTCTCCGCTTTGCTATGCCATAAATCACCAGCCGGGGGAAATGAATCGCTGTCTGTCCGAGCTGGACGCACCAGCTGGCACCGCCATCACCTGACCAGCAAGAGCCCAAAACTGAGCATCCATGCCGACACGAGAACGGCTGAAATCAAGAAGAATGAGGCATGAAGGCAGACAGAGCCATACCCCTGTGCTCTCTCATTAGTCTCCTCTGGGCTGCCTCCACACAGAGTTCCTCTGAAGTGAAAGGGCAACCAGAGTGTCACCTAAGGGGGAGAGAACAACAAGAGAAGAAATTATCCCTGCTCCGTTCACACGGCTATATAGAATTGAACCAGCAGAAAAGGGATACAATTATTAACCAGAGAGACAGAATTTATATTAAAAAAGAAAAGAAAAGCAGATGATGATCATCTGCAGGAAAGTAACTAGAGGTTTTTAGGGAAAGAAAAAGTGTTATTTTACCAGAAGTAATGACTCAACCCTATTGGGGATTCCACTCTGCGTTCAGATGTAGTTAACAGAAAAACATGTTGATGAATAGATTTTCACTTTTCAATATTGGTGAGTTGCTGGAGGAGAGCCCACTTATACGCTGACCACTGTGATTATGCCAGGCTGTGTGGGTGTCTAAACTGAGGCTCTCATTATGAAAATGGGTTGAAATTACATCAAATACAGATGGAGAGAAAGTAGGAGATATTCTGAAACCCTATCCATTATAACTATTAGGACCATACAGTTTTCAAAACAACAGTTTATAATGTCTGTACCAGTAAAATGGGGTCCTAAACAAGATAAACAACTGGGGGGAGGGGGGGCATTTAGGTATACTGTCTGTAGGGAGAGATAGGAGGGGGCGTGGCTCCCAGGACCCAATCGGAAGACAGGTGATTTAGCGGCAGGTGTAGGAGATTGATTAATCACCTGTCTTCCCTTTTTAAACGGCAGTAGCTGGGCCCGCCCGCGGGGGAGAAGGAGAGACGGATCTGAGCAGTTTCGTCTGTCAGAGCAAGTGGGAGCTCGCGGGTTGGCTCCCGACCAGGAACATTTTGAGTGACTGTGTGTTTTCCGTTGCCGCCCATAGAGAGCACTAAGAGGCCGAATAAAAGGGGTCGTCACCCCGTCAAAGTACACCGTGGTCTGTCGGAGACGTTCGAGGTGGCAGCGGAGGCATGTGCCTGGCCGGCAGACGAATGGGCTGTGCGTCTCCTCCCGCTGTTATCTGGGGAGGCGCAGCTGGCGGCGCACAGACTACCACCAAGGTCCCAGGGGGTTTACCAGGACGTCAGGAGGGCCATCCTGGACTGGATGGGCCTGACCCGCAAGGACCATGGGCCTGGACTGGATGG
>OMPB01037984.1:0-10310 GCA_900312615.1 Stylephorus chordatus | reverse complement strand
CTACCCCCACACACCCACGCAGCAGCCCTGGGTCGATCAGCAGCAGGGAGGAGGGACCTTCTCACAGGTTCTCGTTGGTGTCATGATGGCACTGGCCGCAGGGCAGCGGCTTCAGGAAGGGCAGTTCTTCTCCGGAGCCCCCCAGCCTCAGGACCCTCTCGCTGAGGTCCACACAGCACTGTGCGGAGAGGGAGGGATACGGTTGAGTTACCGCCGGTGTTTCTCACAACCCGCTGCGCCATCTTGCGCGCCCGGGCGCTATAGAACCATGACAGCGGCGTGATATTTGTGACTTAGATTTATTTTTAGCTAAAAGAGAAGAATGAAACTAAACAAAAGTGTTTAGTTTCATTCTTCTCTTTTAGCTTATATCTTTTGTAGTTGTTGTATTAGTGTGTTTGTGGAGTTGTTTGGATTAATGTTGTATCATTAATCTATTTTCCATGGGTAGGGACAACGATATAAGTATTGTGTGCGTAGACTAGAGAAGAGATCACTTTCTAAGTCATTAAGTGCTCTTGACACTTTGGGCAAACCTTTGGAAGATTGCTAGACACAACATCCAGAAACGACGTGGAGAACCTCTTGAGTGAGATCAAAATTAATGACTAGATTTCCTATGAGATGTATGCGCCTAAAACTGAAGAGAAAGTGAAATCGGAATGAGATTGGGTCTTGTAACACACATATCTCTGGGAAATCGTGCATTATAAAGTCGTTGACATTTTGCCTCGAGTAACATTTTGGCAAATTGGATTTGTGCAGTGATGGCGTCTAGATGCAGGGACCCTCTGTTACTCTGGGGGTTTCATCAGTTTGTCTCAATTATTTCATGCAGGGAACGTTCTGGAAATGTAATCTTAAAATGTGTGGGGTTGTTTTTAAATGTGTAACAGCCGCCGCCTTTTCACCTATCTCTGGTTGGTACTGGCGGACATATTTCCTTTGTTGGAGTTTCTCTCTGTGCTTCCATGGTCTAAGATTTTCAGTATATTTATACCTTCTCCCTCTACCTATTTCCTAACCTTTTTTTCTCCCCTTTAAAGGAGGGGTATGCAGCAAAAATTCTATGTATTTTTGTTATAATATTTGCATTTGTCATGATGTATTTATGGTAAACAATAAATTATGATGTTTAAAAAAAAATCGCCTAAATCCATAACAGATTAGGGGTACGGGAGCTATTTAACTCCAACCAATGTTGGAGTTGCCGAACCTACCAGTTAGATTGGTTGGAACGAATTAGCTGTCCGTCAACAGCCAAAACCAGAAACAGAAACCGAAACCTATCTGCGGTAATATTGTCAATGTAAAGTGTGACCTAGAACACCAAGCTATCTAGGGCAGGGGGCGGGCTCATCACTCAGATTCTGTTTGAAAAATGACAAAGTGTTTGGATAAAACAGGCGCTACATACCCATCCTTTAAGTCGGAGACAAATAAAAAGGAAAAAGCTGCTTGGAGCCTGTATAAGGATAAGGCTATTGTAATGAGGCTTACTTTGAGTTCCAACAGAGTGTGAAGACCCAGGCACAGCTCAGACACCTCGTCCTCTGTGATGGACAGAAGAAAAGATGCACATACATGTGAGTTTCAACGTGTACTACTATGAATGTGGTGCTGATAAATGACTATTAAATAAAGTCATAAAATATGTGGTGTAATCACGGGCAGAGAATATGTCTACGATTGTCTGACCTGAACACATTTAATTACCATTACCACCACCCAGCAATTTCACACATTTAACTACAATATTCTACGATTAACAAAAGCACTCAGTAATTCCCAAAACTCAGAAATTGCTTTGATGTATCAAATGCATATTTTTCCCAGGGGCTTAAAATCCCCCCCAGTTACTTCTGCCTTGCTGTTTTAATTGGGGTAAATGTCAAGCATGTCACCTGAATAATTAAGTACACAGGCAAGAACATCAGCTATACCTTTTATTAATGCTGGCCTTTTCCAACCGTGGCCAAATACCAAACCAAACAAAGACAAAAATAAATAAATGCCGTGTGTGTGAGTGTTGAGAGCTACTCTCAGCTAAGCACTGGCTTAGCTGAGAGTAGCTGAGCCAGTGTGAGTACAAGACTGGCTTCCTGGGATATTGTTCGCAATGCTTGACGTTTCTCCCTGAAGCTACTGTTTAAAGAGAAGTTCATTTCCCATCGCTGCACTTGACTGTTAGCATACTCTAAGCATGCTTAGCAACAAGCATTAGCATTAGCATGCCCATTTGAACTTAAGATCCTAGTCACTTAAAACCTATAGTCTGGCTCACAGGAAATACAGGCTGTGGAAGCCTGCCATTGGGTGACTATTTCAGTCGTTATTCTCCCCCCCCCCATATTGTTACTTCTGGTACTTCTGGTAAGGCCACCAGGACATAGGGACCCTATGTGCTCGACATAGCAGTTTTGTACCTTTGACATAAGCGGAGCACTGGACCCTCTGTGTTCCCAGCTGCAGCTGCAGACCCCTCACGGTGCTGGAGAGAAGGCAGGGTGCACTGTCCTGATCAGGCACCAACCTAGCAACACACACATACAGTATACACACAGGCACAGTCGTTAATATACGACACAATTGGTGCCATTATTTACTATCAATCTGTCAATATTTCATTGCTTGTTTGGAACTGTCACATCTTTTCACCTTGGATGTTTCATTCATTTCTAACTATTCTTAGCTCATTGTTACATTGTTATTATATAATGTCCACCAGCCCGGGACCTTGTCATCTTCTAGCCATAGAATGGGGGATCTGACTAATGTGTATTCCTTCTGAAGGTTTCTTCCTTTTTCCTACTGGAGTTTTGCCTTTTCCCTAAATTCAGGGAGTGTTGTCTAACGTGGGTCTATGAAGCCGTTTGACATAACTGTGATAAATGGCTATACCAATAGACTCAATGTAATGCTCCTTTGTTATTGTTTACATGGCACTATCGCAGGCAGTCAGAAAGACTTGATTGGGAGTCATTCTCAAATTAAGTTGTTTATTCATTCATCAATCTGAATTCATTCCTCCATTACGTACGGTACGCGTGTTTGTCTGTTATCTATTACTGTAAACCACTGACTGCTCACCCCAGCCGCTGGCAGCAGGAGATGGAGATGTGGTTGTCTTGGCAACCGGTGTTGATGGATGCCTTGACGTCCGCCTTGCAGCACTGTGGAAGCACATGTTTTGGGATAGAACATGATAATGTGTTATGAGGCTTAATCCGGTACATTCATCCTAATATATCACAAAATGTTTTAATGCAATTTCTCAGTAGATGATGTGACAATATTTTGGATTTAAGAACCATTTGGGAAATTTGAATTATGTAAATGATGTACAAAGAGATAGTAGAATGATAAAAAGGTATTAGATGTATTTATTGCTTGTTTCACTGTGTAAAATATGTGTTGACTTTATGCAACCTGGAAAAGAAACCATCTACTCTTTATTATTATATTTTGAGCTAAACACAACACTGAACACTAGTCATCTAGTAATATAACATATATATTGATATGTTATTATTATCAAGGTCAAGGTTACTTTATTTGTCTCCGTTGGGAGAAATTTGGATCTGGACAAGGGAATAGCTGCATCGTACAATAAAGTATCGCAGCCACATCTTGGGAAATCTGAGAAGAAATCAACAGTTTCATCAGTGCTAGAGAGTTGATAGCTAATCGACTTGTTATGTTAAAAATGAATTCCAAAGTATTTCCAAAGCAAATTAGTTGCAACGGGGGGTTATTGTGGGATAGGGCTGTTATTATTTGTTTATATTTCAATCTTTAGCGACTCTTTTAATTGACTCTCAATTGCTTTTCATTAGTGTCCCAATCATAGCTTCTCCGTAAAACAATGGGTGCTTTCAGTCCAACTGTTAAGAGACTAAGGAAATTAATGGTTGATGGTTCATCTATCTTGTTGATGGTTTTCCTCATTGCTCTCTGAACTGGAGTTGTCTTCAAATGGGTTACTAAAGCATGACTTATTTCTGCATGGCTCATCCATGTGTGAATATTTTAGGGTGGACATCATCACTTTTTGCGGTAAAATATTAACTTATTTTGCAGTAAATAATGGATTTGTCCTTACTGAGCCCCAATACAAACAACAGGAGACCATGAGACCATTATGACTTGCTAAAACAGGTTGAGTGCACTGGGTAGTAGGCCTACACTGGCAGGAAGTAATACCGCCACGCAGGAAGTGATGTTGCCTTAATATCACCAGGGGTTTGCAATGGTAGCTGAGGTACAACAAAATAAATCTGCGTTCGAATCCATATATTTAATATTAATGAAATCAAAGGTTTATTATGAACACCAACATACTGGTGTTAGTATGGGAACAGCCAGACATCTCTGTTAGCAGAACTATTGTATCAGGAAGTGCAAGTTAAAGGTGCTGTCTCCGCCGGTTCATTTTTGGCCAAATTTAAAAATTCTGCGTATATCTGGAAAGTATTCGACAGTAATCAGTGACATAAGATATTTGACACATCAATGACATAATTTGAGCATCTGTGTGAGGAGCAGGGGCCAAAAACATACAACATATACAATGTGTGCCCTACACCTTTGATTGGACGACCCATCTGTCAGTCAAACTGCAAACCTAAGGTGTGCACATTGAGTTTGGTTTCGGTTTCAGGGCCATCTCTGATTGGGGAGGGGGCGTT
The DNA here is from genome assembly GCA_900312615.1 of Stylephorus chordatus. NCBI lineage: Eukaryota > Metazoa > Chordata > Actinopteri > Stylephoriformes > Stylephoridae > Stylephorus > Stylephorus chordatus. The sequence continues at coordinate 5,622 of OMPB01037984.1, read as the reverse complement.
GCTTAGACCGTTGGTGGATTCAAAAATTGTTCTAAGTGCTGCTAAAGAGGCAGACAAAGGCTGCAAAATGAATGATAGTCCCTTTTTGAGGCCAACATTGGGATGATATCTACAGCCACCTGACAGAACACTGGGACGCTCCCGATCTTCAGAACAATGCATCCTGTCAACAGCACTAAGACATATAGGCAGGGTTCCCTTTGTGCTCCACCTCGCTTTTACGCCGCTGTCTGTGGCTCATTTATGTCACAAAGGTGTGATTCACAATGCAAACAGGCAGCAGACATCATCCTAGACTACAATCAGTGTGTTGTCGTAGATACGATAGGCAATCCATACCCCGCCCCTCAAGATATCACGGCACGGCACCCATACAAGGACCCACGGATAAAGAATGTGTTCACAACATATGGCAGCTCTGCATGCGCTCGTGAGGCGTTAGCACCACGCCCCCCCCTGCTGTTAGGCGTGCATCACACCTAGCATTAGAAACCCGATACGCTTCCACCGGCAGCCACAGCAGAAAGACAACGCAAAACAAAACTGATACCATGGCTTGTTTCCTCTTGTGAAGCATCTCACAAAATTCAAACTCCTCCCTCTAAAAAAATTGTATTTTTATTTTATTTTTCACTCGCTCACTTTCTTCCTCTACTTTTGACTCTTGGGCTGCTGCAAGAATTTTGTGTCACCTGTTCTGATGGTGTCACCATGGTGATGCCACTGGCCATGAGACTGTAATTAAAATGTTGTTTAGAGAGGAGACATCACTGTTGTTCAAAGCTGTAGCTTACAGGCCTTCTGTAACTTGAATCCCCCTTAAGGGGATATTTTGGGTGTTCTCCCAACTGTATAAATAATAAGTAACAACATTTGTCATTGTTTTTGTATAATTCAACTAAGACTATACCAAAAATGTTAACCCTGCAACAACTCTGGCTGATAAACTGCCCCTCTTTCGCGAGCCTCTCTCTGACCATAAGGGCTCCATGGATAGTCTCACCGATGACTATAAAACAGCCCTGGGCATCGACATTGACTCTTAAAGGGGAACTCCACCCTGGGTCTCCCTGTATTTGTGTAAAAGTTGCTTACCTACAGAGTGAAATGAGCTCATAGCCAACTCTCTACATATCACCAGTCCAGAGATGTAGCTCTACATTACTGCGCATGCTCCAGCTTCCTGCTTCACAAAGGACTACAACCGGTGCTCGGGCAATGCCTCCTCTACCTTGTGGGGAAGTACCAGGAATTTCAAATTACTCGCCCATTGTAGTTGTTCAAAATTGAGGAAGGGTAGAGGTATGCATCATTATGACGTATCCTTCTACCAAATCCATTCCTCCCGTTGCCGTTATTTCCGTGCAGAGATCACTTTGACCAGCCACATAGGGAGACTTAATCAGTTATGCCTCCATCTGGTAAATGAGTTTAATGTTGTTTTGCGGTGGAATTTCCCTTTAAAACAACGTTGCGTCCAGTGAACATTACAAGAGTAGGTGCATGAGGCCCCAACCAATCAGATCCTAATATGTAGATGGATACACTACACACACACACACAGAATAGCAGCATAAAAGAATATTACATCAACGTTTTTGTTAGCTACTGATACCAAGCCGACAAAAGTTACAAAACAAATTCACGGTTAACGTTAATGCAGCACAAAGCTGGCTTCTGCGCCGGCATTGAAGTCGGATCATGTCTAAAAGACAAAACGTTATTTTCTTATTTTCTAAAATTTTAGACTGAGATCGAAAGTCTTCGTTTCAGACTCCAAGAAACAATTTGTGCTTTCTGAGTGTTCACAGCGACACTGTGAGAACAAGTTGCACAGCCCTTGAAGGATCTCGTAACCGCTGTTGTTGACACCATAGCGGTTTCCAGTGCAGAGTGCGGGAGAGGTTTCTCACAAATGACGACTGGGGGAGGCGAGTTGAGCCCCGGCATCTCTTATTTTACAAATTTAAGCACTGCACAAGACATAAATAGTAGCTGCCTGTGTGAATAGCAAAAATCACTAGCGGTGCCTGAAAGGTTATCCCGGTAATTTACCGGGAACTGTGTGTGAAGGAGACTTAAGGTTGTTAGATTATGTCATTGGAACATAATAGTTGAACTGGATTCCGCCTTGATTTCTCAATTGTGTATACAATATCATATTTAAGTTAACCAATCCAATATGTTGTGTCTTTGGTACTTAACGAAGAGCTTTATTTTCTGTATTATTTTGTGTTTTGTGTTTGGGACCATTTGTTTTCCAATTTTGCCTCAGCTGCTTTTAAAGGTTACACAAAAATAAGTAATTAAAGACAGATTTATTCCTCCTGTCTATTTTATTGATGGGTCATAGTATGTGGTAAGTATGGGAAGTTAGACCAGAAAACAAACATCTTTACAACGAGCTTTACCATTGGCTATTTTCCTTGCGCTGCAGGTATCCTGGAGACCTATTGGGACAAACACAACGTCATGGCAACTACCCCGCCTCCCTCCCCAACCTCTGGAGAGACCGGTGAGTGAATTCATCCATCCCCAGTCAATGCCAGAATTCCCCACACAATGTTAACAATGTTACTAATGTTGCGGTTTATGCCGCCCTAGCACTCGCTGAAGCATGGAGGTTCTTATTGTTGCATTAACCACATTCCTTCTTTCCGTCTCTTTGCTTCTTATCAGTGGAGTTGCTGGGCAGCCTATTTCAGGGTAGCCAGTACTCCAAGTTGCTCTGTCAGCCCATGGCCGAGTTGGACAACGACAGTCACCAGCTGTGTTGTCTCGTCCTGGAGTGCCTGGCTCACCTGTTCAGCTGGATCCCTCTGTCCGCCAGCATCACCCCCACCCTGCTAGCCTCCATTTTCCACTTTGCCCGTTTTGGCTGTGATCTTCGGACCAAGGCCAAGCCCGACCCCTTCATCACGACGTCGTCCTCCACCTCCTCGAACGGACAGCTTAACCTCACGGGGTCCGCCGCGCCGACGACCAACGGTGGAGGGCGGAGCTTGCAACCGAGCAACGGAAGTAAGCTGGACCGGGCCCGTCTGGGGGTCCTGGCCATGACTTGCATTAACGAACTGGTGTCAAAGAACTGCGTACCCCTGGACTTTGAGGAGTACCTGCTTCGCATGTTCCAGCAGACGTTCTTCCTCTTGCAGAGGCTGACGCGGGAGAATAATGCACACACTGTGAAGAGTCGACTACAGGAACTGGATGAGTGGTATGTGGTTGAGGCTTTTCTTATTTTGGTTTTGTCCTAGTTCCACCATTCCTTATTTTTTAAAGCTTTTAAAGCTAGGCACTGTTGGTTGCCTTTGACACTTTGTCACCGTGTTGTCAACCGCGCTTGCCAGGAATGCTGAATTCATCCGTCTCCTGGAGTAATTCCTGTGCCTTGTTCTATTTTTAATCTGCAGTTACTTGGAAAAGTTCACCGACTTCCTGCGCCTGTTTGTCAGTGTTCACCTGAGGCGAATCGAGTCAAGTCCTCAATTTCCAATTGTTGAGTTTCTAGCCTTGCTTTTCAAGTACACCTTTAACCAGGTAAGGATTGTATAACACCATTTTATTACTGCTTTTCACGTCATTTACATATATTCATCAAACCCTACAAAGTTACTACAGCAACGCTATTGTTAATTCCATATTACTGTTTGGCAATGAGTATATCCTTTGTTGGTACCAACAGTTCCTGGTGAAGTGGTAAATTCCCAAAAAATAATGAGTAACTAGAAGCTTCTAATATATAATCATTTATATACCAGAGGGTGAAGTTTGACATTTTCAGTGTTTTATATCCGTAATACCCAAATCTTATCCTTCCTTCTGCTGATCTTCTTCGTTGTAACCTCAAATGAAAACAGTAATGCTGTTTACTGTTTAAACATATATCTGTTTATTATTTATCTATAACTACCTTACTAAATCAACTGATTGATAAGGCCAACAGGCAGTAAAGTCCCAACCTTTTTTGGGCAAGCGTTACTGATATAACTGAATTCACTGTTTGACCCCGTTCAGATTTGGTATTCAAATGTATGTGGTGACCAAACAACAAGTGGGCGGGTGCAAATGATTCCAATATTCATGTTCCGAGCTCCAGCTGCACGCATATGACAGTGATAGACGGTTGTGTGATGTATTTGCATCCACTGCCGTTTTCATGGACACATTTGTTGGGATGTCATAAAAACTACACACAACTCTGAACAAACCAAACCCATGTGTCAATATTGCATAGTCTCAATTTTTTATTTTTTTTGTAATTTTCTCTCAAGTTGGTCATGGTAACTGGTGTAAGCTAAATTTATATATATATATACACACACACACACACACACACACACACACAAACGTAGCCTCTACCTAACCAAAAACAGCAAAACTCCCTTTTTCCTCCGTCTGTAACCCACAGGGGGATCTACCATAAATAACATTGTAGAAGCATACTAAACAATTGAATTTAACAATATCCCTCCTTAAAAATAAAAACATTTATTCAATGTATTCCTTTTTAATAAAAGGGAATAAGAGAAAATATATTTTTAGCCTTGAAAGATGGTAGAATATTAGAACACAATATAATATGAATTAAATGTTTCATTGCTTTCAATTAATGTTCCGGACTCCTTCACAGAGTGCCTTCAGAAGTACAAGAGCTGATGCTCCTCTTTTGTTGAGACAGTCCGCAGGTTGTTTTTTTGTGCTAAGATGAGTTTTTTGATACTGCTGATTGATTTCCAAAAGTAATCTTTTCTCTGTGACTGACTGGGTGGATTTAAGAGCATCAACCAGGGAGTATTTGATGCTCTTATTGGTGGGACATTATTTTTAGTGTCACCACTGGTATGTTCTGAGAAGAGCAGGGCCAGAAAGACATGGCAAGTGTTTCACCTGCAGGTGTGCCACGTACTGTACATCCCGTCAGATTCTTTTAGACTGCCAGCAAAGGGGTGCGAATTTTCCTCTCGCATTAGCACAATCGAATGCCCTCCTTGAAGATTTCCAAGTGAGGAATTGCTGAAGACAACTAGTTTCAGGGCATTATCTTTCCCCATCTTTACCTTTTCAGACTTGAAGTTCAAGGGCTCTATATTGGTGCCGGCGCAAGGCGCTAACGCAGGGCGCGAGGCGCTAATTGGTATTTTGGTGCGGCGCAACGTGAATATTTCTCGCCAGCGCCCATTTTGGTATTTTCGTGCCATTGCAAAACGCACTTGCGCTACTGTGGGTTGGCCAGCGTAATAGGGGGTGTGTCAATGAAAACAGACGGGCGCAGTGCTATTTTGGTGTATTTTTAGGTCAAATAACGCGCTTGCGTTTAGACCACCTCAGACCAGCTCTTAACGCAAACGCAAGGCGCAATGTGTATTTTGGTGACTTTATTGATGCGCAGCGCACATATGAACACAGGGTTATCTGGAATCACGATAATGTTTTGTGGATATTGTGAATTACCCGCGTTGACCATGACCATGAGTAACTTGCAAGCTGTAATCAATTTAAAAAAAAAAGGATTTAACCACAGCTTTTGGTTATTCAATGCACGGAATTATGAACACAAGACTGAAGGCATCCATCCCTGTTCATCTCTACTGTTCAGTAAGAACAATGAAGGGGAACACG
>OMPB01037960.1:6413-18866 GCA_900312615.1 Stylephorus chordatus | reverse complement strand
TGGCTCATTAACACGTGCTGTGGAGACCTTGGCTGCACCTGTAAGCATGTAAATATTTGCATGTACACGTTGGTGTTCCTGCTGACTGTGCTATGGTTGCATCATGCAGACGAGGCTGCATAAATTGGCAGAACACCGGTAGGAGAGCAGACAGGGGCAGCTAGCCCCAGGGCAGCTAGCCCCAGAACACCTGTTTGTGGCCTCACGGCGGGTCCGTTCTAACAACACTTCCAAAGGAGGCAGCAAATGCCCACGTAACAAAGTCCATTCCGTTATTCTGTCTTGTATTAATTTACTAAAATAAAATGAAGATGAGCTCTCGCTTGTAAGATATGTTTCTCTGAATTGTGAAAAGACCACAATGATAATAGAGCTATGGTCTGTTAAGATGTGGTGTAGACTATTCTGTATTTTGTCTTTGGAATACAAGGAAAAAAAAAAAAAGAAACCTCTAAGTACTTCTGCTGTCATGAATAAAACCCTGAAGTATCAATACACATCCTTCCCCAATAGCTCTGTTAGATCATGCTATTATCCTCAGAAGTTCAGCAGTAGTTTCACTCCAACAGGGGCGAGTTCATGGCGAGGTCGTGCTGGCTGTAAGAGCTGTGTGGAAATACTGTCTGTTTTACAAGACGAGACGGAGGTACAGACAGATGTAGCGCAGATGTAACACCGACGTGGAGCATGCTAGCTCCTCTGGAATCACTGCTAAGGTGGTTTAAGGTCAGGAAAGAGAAGAAAATCAGGAAATCGACGAGCACAGTGTTGAGATCTCTGCCAAGGCTTTTGGGAAGTATTTCATCCATTAAATATAGATGAGATGATTAATGCATACGCTCATTATTTCCAAGCAAGGGCTTCATTATTTAACTCCCCCACCGCACCACCACCGCTAGCTAGCTAGCTAGCACGCTAACTGGTGGGTGTCGGAAGGCACTAGCAGATGGTTGAGGTGCCTTTGGGAGTGCAAAGCTATGATTGGATTCATTAGATTTGATTCTTGTCATTGCACAAATAATGTGCAATGAGTACAAATGATGAGACGACACAAAATGCAATTTATCATCTAACCAGAAGTGCAAGAAGCAATAAAGTGCAGAGTACGTTCATTCTTCTTCTCAACCGCTTTTCCTCTAGAGGGTCGCGGGGGAGCTGGAGCCAATCCCAGCTGACATTGGGCGAGAGGCGGGGTACACCCTAGACTGGTTGCCAGTCAATCACAGGGCTGACATAGAGAGACAGACAATCGCACTCACATTCAAACACCTATGGGCAATTTAGAGTCACCAATTAACCTAACATGCATGTTTTTTGGTTTGTGGGAGGAAGCTGGAGTACCCAGAGAAAACCCACGCAGGCACGGGGAGAACATGCAAACTCCACACAGAAGGGCCCCAGCCGGGGTTTGAACCCATAACCCTCTTGCTGTGAGGCAACAGTGCTAACCACTGCACCACCGTGTTACACAAGGTGTTTTTTCTAATATATTTGGGCACTACAAGTGCCAAAACATGCACGTTTCATGTCCCAATGGCAGCAACATATCAGAGAGAGAAAATCCAACTATAAAGGAAGGACTCTCTGTATGTCTGTAGGGACGTGTAGTGTTGAATTTGGTGCAATTTGGACATGTGACATGTGTAATATATTATTATTAATAAACTTTGAATAAACAATATGGAGTCAGTTTATCCAAATAACACCTACTGTTTGGAACAGGCATGTTTTGAATGGTCACTGTATTAGTTGTTAATGGGGAGATGTCTGACTGTCCGTAGCTATATGGACCGTCTGTAAACGACAGAAGGGAAAATATGAAAAAATAGGAAAGGCAAAACGGCAAAAATTTAAATGCCATCACCTACACACATGAAACAACTTCACTGCCCTTCATTAAAAGAAAATCAATGCCTTGAATCTTTCGGCTTTGGCTTGCGTTGTTAAATGTTAAAAAGTAAATAAGGCATTATACAGTATAGCCTATTATGAGAAAAAGAGCAAATGTACGCAGCTATAACAGATATGAATATGAAACAACTTTTGTATTGCTCAGAATACTCCCTTCTCTTGGATACGGTCATTCGTTTTTTCCCATTTTGCTTGTGTCATTGTGAGGCACACAATTAATAGCCTGTTATGAGAAAAATCAGCACCACAAACAGCTCCGGTGAAAGTTCTCTTTAGAGCGTATTAGGGAGTATTCTGAGCAGTACAAACATTGTTTCTTGGTTATACCTTTGCTTTTTCTCATAAAAGACTATGTTATTCATTGTGCCTTATCCACATGTAATAATTCCACAAGAAAAACTGAGAACTAGTGACCATGTCTGAGAGAAGGGGGCCAATAGGTCTACCTAGTTGTTTCATTGCTGTATCTATTATTGTAGCATACCTTTGGTCTTTTACCATGGCTATTACGGTTGCGTTCCAAACTTACCCTTTAAGGAGAAATCTAAGTCTGAATGTCCAATATAAAAACAACTTTACTGCAGTCTTTTATCAGTACAGAATAACTGAGGAAGGCAAGTCACCTTGTGGCGACGCACATTGGGACAAAGGGAGACATTCACTAGAGAGGGCTTGTGCCTTTAAGAGCGGGGGTTAAAGTGAGGAGAGGTTTCCGGTTCCGGAGTTAGTGTTGTTATGGTTACGATTAACGCGGAACCATTGTTGTTGTTGTGTTGTTAGGGTTACGCTGCTGACACGGAACCCTGGTTGTTGTACAAGTTTATGTGGAGTTAATAAACGACCTCGACTCGCTAATGTCTTCGGTCTCGCTGTTTTATAAACACCCACAACCTACTTATTAAACTGCATTCGTGGATGCTACTGTACAACACTGCCAACACGACACTGCCATCCATTGTTTGAACAAGGTCAAACGCATGTATTTCCCAATTAGTCATAACATCACAGACAGAAACAAAACTTTTTGACAAGGAAAAAGTCTTTATTAAATCCTCTACATGTTCTTACCCAATATAACACATTAAATATGTCGATACCACTGTTAAATACTTCCAGGCTGGAAAGGGCAAATGGTGAAGAGCTGTGCCAGACCTAGAACAGTCCAGTGTGGAGGGTCTGTGTGGTGACAGACAGCACAGGCATGGTACCAAACTCCTCAGTCCCTTTTGTTCCCATGCTGTTTAATGAAAATCTTAGGCGCAGACCATCCCTCTGGAGCCTTCTTCAGCCCGGCCCGTTTCCAAATCCTCTTCAGATCCTTCTCAAATCGTTTCTGTACAGGGCATACATTTACATACAATTAGCATGCTCACAGTTGACACAGATTGATACTATGTATTTAATAAGCTAATAGAAATGTTTATATGGTTTGAACTGAAGAGATTTTTTAAATATCTTGGGATCCAAATTAAAAGGAAGTATAATAAGTTTAAGAGAGTTTCTAATGCCCTACATAAGTACTTAAAAATTCACTTGTATTAGGACCAATTATCATAAGAGTCACAGTATGACTTGGACAGCTGTCATCACAAAATGCTATTGGCGTCAATGAGAAAGGTATTTATTGGAACATTGCTCACCCATCACCATTAGAGAATCACCCACCTGCTTTTTCCTTCCCCTTCCCTCAAGCACTCTCCTTTTTAAAAATTTGGTCCGTTTCTGCAGCTTCTTGTATTTATGCCGGTTCATCTTTCGCCGCCTGATCTCCAGCACATTTTTACACCTGAGGGGCATTGCTAAGCCCTCTCCATCCTCCACGATGGGTACAGTCAAAGGTGGCAACATCATCTCTTCCAACAGGTCCACTTCTTCCTGAGGGACTGGAGCCTCCAGGAGCGGAGGGAGGGAATAGCGCAGGGACAGCCAGCTCTCTAGGGGGCTAACGGATAGTTTACGAGGCACAAGAGCCTCATCCAGTTCAGGCTCAAGTTGGACCCATCGAGGAGGTGTCCTGTTGTCTGCTGCTGTCGAGTAGTTTCGGAGTTTAGGATTTACAGAGGAGCCGTTGACAGGAAGGCCAGGTAAAGTTTCACTCAAGATCTGGCCATGGTTTTGAAGTTTATCTACGAACCAAGAAACAAGCACCAATGTCAGATTGTTAAATGAATCCAAAAAAGTAACATTTCTTTAACTGAAATTTGGTTAGACTTACTTGTCACTCTACAAAGCAGACGAGGTACAACTCTTGACATAAACATTGTCATCAGGCCAGTTTTTTATTGGACTAACGTCATCGGAGGGATTTGGCGACCACTCCTGGTAAAATATGCGAAAATATGCTTAAGTTATATCAGAAAGTTAAACCATAAATCCAAAAATATTTGAGCTATTAGTAAATTATGAATTTGTTTTGTGCACCAAGTTGAATAGCAGAGACCAAAATGTAACAAACTAAACTAGCGACTAACGGCCCAATATTGCTGACCTAGACATATGCAATCTTTATAAGTATCAAGAATGGACTGTATCAACGAATATCAAGATTCAATCGAAAAGAGAGGTTTCCCAGTAACATGAGCAACTGCCTTGGAGCTGTAACGCTAGCTCATTCCAGCTAGAATCGTTGAGCATTTGTGTGATATACTTAGTTCGTTGCAGATAAAGCATTCAGCAGGTAGTGATAATTCGCCATTATTTACTGCATAAGTGATTAATAATTTTACAACCACACTCTATCATGAAGTAAGATTACCTGATACAACCTTAGCCGGAATCTTCAATGTGACTAGATTGTGCAACACAAACATTTGTCGCTTCCTGTTTCATCCTGTTGGTATAGTTCCGTTTGAAATCATGCTACCCGAGAACCGAGAAGGTAATAATGACTTTTTATTTTATTTTTAAATGACATGTTAAGAAAGGGGGAAAAAACACCTAAAACTGTCAACACAGGGAATGCTTTAACCGAAATGATTATTCCCAATCCCAAATTCTATTTGTAAATACAGAACAGTTGTTGGTAAAAACAAAATCTATTTTTATAATTTTTATAGGCCTACTGGTTATTTGTGAACACTAGACAATATGTAGCCTAGAAATGTTGGAGATTTTTGTGATAATTTTGTGTGTTATATACCGTACATAGGGTAAGTTTAGGGTTAGCACCTAAAAGTTACTGGTTCTGTCAGGATTAAGAAAGACAATTATTCATTTAATAATAGATAAAACATTTTTGTGCCAAAATCAAGCTTTTAAGATGTCGGTCTTAATAACTAGCTTAAATGGTAATTTACATATTGAGGCCATAATTGATTGATTGTAATATATAGTGGTGATACAGCTAGCCTACAGTGTACTTACAGCAGCTCTCTGTTGAGAAATCACACAAACCTGCCGGCTCTTCCGGCGGCAGGTGGCAGTGCTGCACTGTGCTGTCTGGAAGATGGTTGGTAGCCCCTGGATCTCATGCCATTTACCAAGAAAGAAACTACAAGCGGAACAAACCTGATATAGGCTCATTTAATGAACTTAATTAGGTTGGTAGATTCAGCATGGATTTTGGAGTTTGGTACCAAAATTTGTGAGGTAAAGGGCCTTTCAGCAAATTCACCATTAAATGTTAGAAATTATATTAAAATTATTCTTCTGTACTTGTGATTAGGCGTGGAATTATCAATGGGATATAAACCAGTAAATATCTAGCTGGTTATGTTGGGGTTAGAGATGGTTAAGTTTAGGTAAGAGTTTAGTGTGGTTAAGGATAGTGTATAACGTTCTGTGCACTTGCAATGCAAGCAACCATTGATGGAACTTTTCTAAATGTAATTGTTGCACAGGTGAAATGTTGCCTCTTTATTTTTAACTGAAGGAGACAATGCTCAGACCCAGGTTTAGAAAAGGTTTCACATTTTTATTAACATCTGAATATAATAGAAGAATGTCTGTATTTTTTTTTTGTATGTACTTTTAGTACACAAGTATAGGCATTATCATGAAAGCTTTAATGAATGATGCAGAAAAAATACTATTGTATATAATTAATAATTATTATAATAATGATTGGATATACATAATTATATGTATATCTACACATTCATTTCCATTTTGGCGGGTGTTGGATTTTTATTTTCTCATATACTGTAGTAGTTGAGCCAATGCAAAGTGAAAATGATGGATAGGGGCCAACTGTAATAATTCCTTAATGCCTTTGTGATTGGGTTGGTGAGTTGGGTGGTGTGATTGTGTTGGGTTTGCAAGCCCCATTAAGTGATTTCAGCTTTCAGAACAAATATACAATATGTACTCATTGTACTGCATGAAGGAACAGGCCCTGACACACATCTGATAACTAAAAAGGTGTAGGCACATGAACCGACCTCATGGCTGCAAACCAACCAGAGAGAGAGAGAGAGAGAGAGAAGGTTGGAAGGAGAGACTGGGTTCCATACTCTCAGACTCAAACTCTCACATTTATACAATTATACTCACAGAAATACCCCAAAACATCTTGCCTACGCTACCATATATCCACTTACCCACTATGAATCTGTATATTTGTGTGTGTACTGTATATGGTGAATTAGAATTCATGTAGCGTTTGTGTGTTTCGAGTTTGTAGATACTGTATTTGTCTGACTTGTTTTTATGTACGTGTTTGGATTTGGTTTATTAGACAATAGTTAAAATACAAGCAAGTCGTGTATCATAAAAATGTCAAGGATGGCACAAAAAGTCAAAGACTTATTTCCGTTGTGGTCCTTATGTGCATTTGCATGTGCATTAGTTTCAAAGTGGTCTATAGTGGGTTTGAGAGAGTTCGTATGAATTTGTGTGCAAGTATAGTTTTAATTATGGCCTAAACAGGCCATCATATATTTGTAGTTGTTATTGATAATGTCTGACTAGTAAGATGGTGTTTAAGGATTGACCATTCTCCCTTAATTAGCAGCCAATCAACATAAATTGAAAAATCATTTTATTCTTAAATTTCTGTCAAAAGTATATTAAGAGGTAAGGGGTCAAGCATTATGGAACAATCAAATCATATATCTGGCAGAACTTTTTATATATATAGTTCTGTTAAAGTAATTGGGTGCACTTGTGCACTTGCACATGTTTGTGAAAAAATATGCAAAAAATAACAATGCATTTATTTTGTATTCGCAACATTTTAGATGCATTACCTTGTTCCAAGCTTTCAGATATATAATTTTAAAACAAATCCATGTCCAATAGTTTTTTTATGAACACATTAAAAATGTACATTCCTATTAAAAATATGCATTGCACCCCCCTGCAATGGTTAGGGCTGTGTGGAAAACAGCATTCTGATATTTGCTGAGACACAATATGTACACAAAGGGCAATCAATCAAATGACATAGTATGCCAGTACTATCACAGATATTTAGCATAACGGTTATACACAAGATTACATTTCTCATCTCCCAAACAAATATATTTAATAAATAAAAATAGAAATGAAACCATAATGTTCAGAGGTTGGTCACCACACCGAATGATGAGATGTATAAGCACTTAGAATGGGTCAATAAACAATATTTCCCCTCTTTATGGCATACATAGTAGACAGAAAGTGCCATAAATCCACTGCTATTGATTACCATGTCAAAACTGTCTGTGCATAACAATAACATAACAATATAAATTCATACGTTTTCATTTTCAATAGCGTTTTGAGTATGATTATTATTAACAACATATGGCCAAACAGTGTAGGCCTTCTTTTTTTTATTAAAGTGGGGTAACAAAAATCTCATAAAAGTTTAGTTTTTATGAGATCAAATAAACAGTTAAGGCCATGTCAATTTATTCATCATACATTTTTTTCACCTCAGGCAATGATTTGATGTTTGACTTTTGTGGAAACTTTAATTCCAAATGCTATTGTCAGCGTTACAGTTTTAAGACAACTTATTGACGACATCACTAGAAGACAAATTACAATCACTTCATCCTCATAGTACAGGTAACAGTATAGAATGTAACAAGAAAATCACAACGGAGGCTTAACACAATGTCAATATCAAACATTTGGTATTCTCTTGCACATTAGATATATTCAGCCATACCCCCCACCCAGGTAGCAGCAAAGGTCCTTTTTATGGCACTATCCTCACCCTGTAGACATACAGTACAGTAGCATACCTAGGCCCTGACAAGACAAAGCACACGACGTGAACAGCTCTAAACAAACACTCTTTACTGTGTAAATTAAACGTGTGCTCTTGAGATAAAGATCAGGGTCACACAAACCAGAACAGGCAATACACGTGTGAACGAGTACGTGGGGGGAAAAAAATAAATAAACGACAGTGTGCAAATGCTGGCTCCTCTTCTTGTGCTAATTCTCTTTTCTAACTCTGCCAGGCTTCTGAAGGCTTCCTGGGGCTGTCCAGCCTCACTGACCAGCAGGTTGGCCAGGCTCGTCTTCCTCCAGCTCCTCGTAACCGCTCACAGCAAATGTCCAAACTCCTCCCATTGTTCTTGAAAATTGTGACTTGTGGAAATGCTTTGGGAACAGAGGATGAACAGATGTGAATAAAAGGTAACACGACAAAAAAATGTATTCACAAATTCATACTTTCTTAAGGTATTTGTGGACAAGACCGTCACTTTTTAAGTAAAACATTTTTTTTAGAGAATCATCAAAAGCAGCTTCTTCTGCATAGTTAATGGGACGTCCCATAGGATCATTGTGCCACGCCCATCTCAGCTATCTCTCCCTATCTAATCCCCATGTGGTGTCACGGCCCGTAAAGGCGACATACATCAGTGATGGCTCACCTGAAGATGAACACCAGCTGGGTAGGTGCTAACAGTTCTGCACGCAGAACATCATTAGGCAGCAGGAGGGGTTAGAGGGGAAAAGACAACAAAGTCAACCATCGACTATAAAAGAAAACGAAAGCAATAGAAATAGCAGTAACCAAATTCCTGCGCCAATCCTTTGCCCTCGCGACAACGAAACAACAACTGGCTCGCATGTTTCTGTAAAGAGTTTTCTGTACTGAGACGGTAATACATGTGGTGAACCTCTTTGTTCATCGGTGTGTATTTGCTGATCATGTAGACTCGAGGTTTTGAGGTTGTCTTACAGACGAGGAGTGATGGTCATGCGGCCGTTCCAGCTTGATCCGGATCTCTGCTGCTTTCCCTCCCTCAGTCTTCCCTGGGCCTGTGTGTTGAGCCACATATACGTTCAGTCATATATCATCTTTATAATGTAAACTGTTATGCATGGTTAATGTTTAGCCAGTAGACCTCCCCATAATTTATTCACAGCACACCTTTTCTTCTTATCTGGTTCAATGAGCAAAAATGACTTTTCCTCAAAGTCTTAAGTCTATTTGCAGGGGGGGAAAGCACGTTTTGTGAGGGAACTGCTTTACTGCAGAATGCACTATTGGTAACATGTCCTTTCTCTCCAAACTGTATTCTACCTGGAGAACTGCCCCGGCTGTTGGTACTGGTGCTGCTTATGCTGTCCTCCAGCCAGGTACTGTAGGTGAAGGAGTCTCTTTTGTGGGGCGTCCCTGCAGAAGACAGGCTCCCCTGGAGCACATACACAATGGATATTTAAGACAACACGTACAGTACTTAGTGTAGGGAAAGTCATCCTTGATGCTGATGACTTACACATGTTCCCTGTATCTGTCCTTTACACACACACGCACGCACGCACAAACACACACGCACGCACGCGCGTACCCCACCTCTCCCCAGCTCACCATGCCTGTGTCATAGTCCTCTGGGGCCTCGGTCTCGTTCTCCTCCACCACGCTGGTGAAGCTGCTAGCGTTGGAGGAGGAACGCGAGAGGTTATGACCTTCTGGGATGGACGGGGTCCTGCCACTGAGATAGGAACTACAGACACGCTCTGTCACCACCCACAGCTTATGCTATGTCTTCATTGTTATATATTAGACACTCGTTCAATAAATTACACTAGCTGATTGTTAACCAGTTGAAAAAGACAGAAATGATCAAGGATTGATCAACATTTAGGGTAGGTGATTGCATCCATATTCTAATATTCTACACACCTGTTCTTGGTGTTGGTGTTGGTGGCGGAGGTGGGGAGGACCTCAGGAGAGCTCTGATTGGAAGAGTCTTCTGATCTGGGCTCCTGCGAGGCATGGCCGCTGTCAGGGGTCTTCTGGGTACTTGACAAACACTCCCGACTGTTAATACATAGTGATACAGCATGGTTGACTTAACATACAATGAATATGGCACCCTTCAAACCTGTGAACCAACACAACAGTGACACTCATGGCGACAGCGTCTCACCTCTTCTCCTGAACTTCCTGGATGTTCTCGATGCCAATGGCACTGCTGCGCCTGGAGCTGAAGGGCCCAGACTTCTTCCTGGTTGGGCTTTTCCCAGGGATAATCAAAGACTACACAGGGGCAGGGACAATGGAAAGTAAGCATCGTATTTCAATACAGGCTAGTGGGTATAAATATAACATTTTTCTGTAAAATCATATTTACTGTCATGCATGCTTGTCTGTTTTAATTGAAAGCTTAAGCGCTTTGTCTGCTTAAGGCAGTGGTCTATTCCGTTCACTGATTCAAAGATTGTTTGTATTAAAACGCTCAGTGAGGAGCGTTTCAGAGATATCAGGCTGCCTTAAGGTGTGATTAGAAAACAGGCAAATATTCACTAAGCATCTTAACACTGAGGGGGTCATTCAAAAAGCTCGCCCGTCTTGGCTTCCTGAACAGGGACTTTTTGTTCATTCCATCTCCCGTTTTAAGCTCTCAAATTAAGAACTTGGCTTTAAAGACAAGTTAGGAGAATTGCCATTGCATTTTGTCATTGGTGTCTGTTATTCATCTTCATACATATAATATATTTATGATGTTTACATATTGTGTTTACATTATGTAAACAATAAGAACATGTAACATAAACACAGCATTATTAGGATGCAGATTGGTCAACTTCAGAGGGACTGAAAGGTCAATATGGATTACAACACACGACATAGGAGATCACACAATGGGTACTAGAAAAACCTGCTTAGCTTTTTTCTATGCAACGGTGTCTGGATTGAGTGGCGGCAAAATGCTTAATTTCATGCAAAGCAACACAGGAGAAATCTCCTGTTTACTAGATGACAGTTGGGTGGCAAAAAGAAGCCATGCGGGGAACAAAGGGACACATAAGAGGAAGGAGTAGATAACATAAAAGATGAACCTCTTCAACTGTTCCTATCCCTATGGCACTGCCTCGGCGTCCATATTTACTGGGACTTTTGCCTGGGACGAGCAATGACTGAGTGGAGAGAGAGAGCGAGAGAGAGAGAGAGAACATTGTAAGGAGAAAATATCAAACACTGAGATTGAATGCAGTCATCTGTGTTGCTCAAAACAAAAGATGGAGCATTTGTTAGCTGGAGGAGACAGACAAGGCAGACTTTGGCACCATGGGTGCAGCACTATTGGCAGACTAATTTTGGCTGTTAGGAGGGGCCTGATACCTGCAAGAAAGAGAATGAATAACAAGACAACTTCAGAAATTCAGAAGTTGTAGATACTGTAGTGGTTTTGAACCATAGTAGAACACAAGGTAGGTTTAATTCAAAGTTGCATATCTGCTAATTGTTATGGTTAGAATTTGTAGTAGTAGTTTCAAAGATATGTACATGTATTTCTGAATAAATAGATGCCTTGATTTTTTTTGCTAGAAAATCAAGTTTTCATGAATGGCTGTGTGTTTATTCACAAAACTGCATATCATTGTGTAGACAGGTGGATAGCCAAAGTCGTACTCCCGTGTTAAGAGGTTATTTTGCATACCACAGATGCATCACATTGCATTTAAAAATGAAAGAAAAAGTAAATGTTAGAAGCTGCTTTGATCTCTTTAGGAAGTTGTATTTTTTCTGTTTTTTTATTTTTATTTTTTTACAAATACTCAAATCAATGCAGGGTCTCTGTCCAGTCACAGTGTTTGGGGGTGGCAGACAGTGAGAAGGGCCTGGGGTTCTGTGGGGAGCTGAGGCATGGAATGCCCCAACGGATCCGCTGTGCATTCCTGCTCTGGCAGACGTTAGTGCAGTGGGCAGGCATGTGAGTTAGGGAAGCAAGAAACCTATAGTATTGCTGTTAAGCCATGAGCAAGCCACAGAGGTGAGACTCGCCTCGCTCAGTCCCAGAGCTGCGGGGGGTCTGTACTTACTATCCCAGGGAATTTGGGGCTCTCTGCTGGGTTGTGGTTAAAGATGCTGCTGAGACTAGCGGAGACTGTGTGCGGCTTCTTGAAAGTGAAACCCACGGCGTCCATTGACTGGCTTCGGCTGCGGATCACCCGCTACAAAGAGACACGAGGAGGAGGAGGAGATTGATTGAGATGGCGCTGACTGCAGCTGCACTGTGGTGGTGGGCCTTGAGGAAGAGCCTTCAGGCTAGCCCTCAGTACTGACCGCTACAGGGATAGTTCACGGCCCTACCTCTCATAAGACCAATACAGACACTGTGAGTGCCACGGCTCTCCAAGAGAGAGCCAGCA
>OMPB01037941.1:0-11349 GCA_900312615.1 Stylephorus chordatus | reverse complement strand
AAGGACAAAACCTGTTGTGGGGCCCTTACCGGACTTGGCCTCTGGCTCTTCACGTGGACGTGTACCGGTGTGCTTTCATTTATATGTACATGGAGAGGTGATGAACTTGAGCATGTCTTCATTGCTTTACTTAAAAGCCAGTTGAAGTATGGTGATAGATTATTTTCTCTTAGAAAAGTAAAGGCTGTTATTTTCCCAATACTATGTATAAAATCAGCTTTAAATACTGAATGTAAACACAAACTATGATGATAAATCAAACATAGGCCTATGCTGATATTAAATATTGAAATATTTGCAACTAGGCTTGCATTCTTTTGGTCAAATCATAGGAATTTTAAGATGGTATTTAAATACGGAACTGAATCGACTTATTCTTTACTTTGACTTTACTCTGACATTCAGAAGCTCCTGAGTTTGAACTCTAAATTTTGACTTAATTATTTTGAATATCAATATGTACAAACTACTGCAGACAACCTTTGTAATATTTCGCATATTAATATTATATTGTCTTAAATGGCAGCTTCCTCCGTCATCAAAGGCAGAGCAAGCTTCATTTATGCATCAGTTTGCATGGACAGAGACTGTTACCTAGGCAAAAACAGCTATTCATAAACTGCAAATAAAGGTGCCAAAGAATCCCCAAGACCTACCACCTATAGTTAGTAGAATGCGATCAATTAATAGCCCAGATGCGACTTTTTCCTCTTAAAGTATGCGTTTAGTCATAGCCAATTAATCACTAGATGCCTGTCGACCGATGAATAGAGAAATGTGCTAATGCAAGGTTGAGCAAGGTTAACAAGTATCATAATACTAACCTTACGATGTATTAGTTAGCCTCGTATTGTACCAATAGTGACGAACGGGGACAAGTTAGCCCAAATTAGCTAGCCAACATAAACGGTACACAACACTATGGAAATAACTAGTCCTATTAATCTGTTGTACGACATTAACAAGTTCCTCTCCCTTACCATATGGAGTATATAAAGACAAGGCAAAAAAATTATATATATATAATATATATATGGTGTATTAGTATAACAAGATTTGTTTTGCAGCATGCAAAGATCAGATCAACCAGAGTTGCTCGGGAAAATTAAACAGGAAGAGACGCTCATACATCAGGGACTATTTTCAACCACCGTATAACCGCGTTACCATTGGTTCATTTTGAACATTTGACAAAATAGTATGCTAGCGATTGGAGCAGGCGCACTTATGTACCATAGCAACGCGTTCACCGTGGTAAACAAGTCTCCCCCTCACTACTACGGAAGCGCAGAACTGCCAAAACAAATTAAAAAATATATATTATTACGCTTTAACCATTAACCAATTTGAAATACTTTTGTAATTGCACATATTGTGCGTGCTGTTTATTGTACTGTTTATCATATTATTAAAATAGTTTTACTATATTAAGCATTTATACCAACAAATATTTTGCATGATATATAGGGCTCATGGCTCATAGTGGCACTGGCACCGTTATGAATCAACATTCATAAAAAAAAGTTAAAGAATGTAAACCACGTGATGTCGCATTGCATTCTGGGTAGTTGTCACCATATTTTAGGACACACCACTTTAGTTTAGTACAGTTCAGTACATTCATTCACGAATGGAGGGGGCGAAGAACAAATGCAAGATTCCTACCGAGATAAGCTAAACAAGGAAGCAAAGGAGCGTTACTTTAACAAAATAAAGAAGGAAACTTAACGGGCTTAATCCGAGTGGTCGGGTGATCTAACAAGTAACATTTCTCCAGACGTGTTTACCTACCTCGTTTTTGGTGTGAGCGCACATTCAAGCATTTCAGAAATTATAAATCGCTTGAGGTTCACCATCAGCTTCATGGGTGCAGGACCTGCAGATTTTCAGAGTGAACGACCAGAAAACCGTCATTCGCACAAAAGGAAGACTCCCATAATGCCAAACAACCGCTTTTTATTTGCTTTATCTGGGACAACAGATAAAACATCAGTTACAATAATGTATTTCAATTATTGAAATGAAAAAGTGAGAATACACCAGTCTTTGGCACTTTCTATTCTAAACAAACATGCTTGTATTACGGATAATTCTCAGTACTTTTTTTTTCTTCGACGGAAATATTGAAAACACAGTATGACACTGACTATGAAAATCACAACCAGCAAGCAGGTCAAACAATTTGCTATAAGGTGGGGATAACCCATCTTTTTTTTTTTTACAAGTATAAAAAGGTAAAAATGACCCCAAGTTGCCTGGGACAGACAAAATAGGATTGAACAGCTGGCAGTTGTTTTGTTTTATGTCTGATGTATTTAAAATAGGCTTTGTTGACATGCTCTTAATCACGGTGTGTCCATTACTTTAAGCAGTGGATGTTTGTGCTTGAGTCTATACAGAAGAACTTTATCTTATGTGCTCCGTGGTGCAAGTAATGAAGGGCAAAAGGCATGTGGCCATCTTATACTCAAATGATTCAAAAACCCTAAAACTACATGGGTTGCAAAGCTTTAAATCTTTCTCCACAGCTAGATCATTTAGTCAGAATGCATTTGCCTTTTTTTCTCCATATAAATGAGTTTTTTTTTTAAAGGGAATGTGTACACATTCTTTTGGAATTTAATACATAGAAAGTCTCTCAATCCTTTTGTCCAAGTGAAACTACACATGCTTACACCAAAGATACACAACATTATTTTTTTCATGGGGTCATCATTTTGCCGTTTTGTTACAAATGAATAACCAGCGATTAGGGATGCTCCCTATGACCAACTACCAATGGGTAACATTTGTAATTGACTCTAGTGCTAATCAATCAAAGTTTATTGAGAAAGAAATGGGTGTAGTGTTTCTCAAAGATCCTGTCACAATGCAAATGATCAGAATCATGAAAGGCAAAACTGGATGTTGGCATCCAGTTGTTGGCAGAAACCAGGTGCAGAAACCACATGCAAACCCACCAACTCCAACCAAATATGGAAAGCATCGTATCAAACAAAACTGTGACTGTCAAGAAAACAGTCACAGTGAAAGAGAAGACTGTACAACGAATATTAAGTGTTGGAACAGGTTAACACGTAAAATAATATTACAAATAAAAATTGTACCTGGATCTCAATGGGAGCAACCCTTTTAGATTTGTATTGGAGCAACACTGGCCTCAAATCATAAGAATGCTTGACGCTGGAAGTGATTGTTGGCATTGCCCATGTAACTTCTTTAAAAAAAAAAAAAAAAAAACTTTAATCCATAACAGCTACAAATGAAGAGGGACGCCTCCTCATACGTCCCTCTCAGCTCAGACCGTTCCAGTGAGGGCTGGCATGAAGAAAATTAGCGTGGATTTATTTGCTTTCATCTTTTCACTCCCCACAGCACAACAAACAAAGATACTATTAAGCTCATAACTCCATAGAGTAAAGTGCAAGGCTACAATACCGTAATCTCATTAACAATTGTAAACACAA
Organism: Stylephorus chordatus; assembly: GCA_900312615.1. Taxonomy (NCBI): domain Eukaryota; kingdom Metazoa; phylum Chordata; class Actinopteri; order Stylephoriformes; family Stylephoridae; genus Stylephorus; species Stylephorus chordatus. The sequence goes on along the minus strand of OMPB01037941.1, from coordinate 7,882 downwards.
GGAAAAACAAAACAAAAAAAGATGGAGGTGATATCACAATGTTTGCCGTTGTACTAGTATAATAGTTAGCCAATAAATAACTTGTTTTTTTTCCACTGTATATTCTGGAACACAGAATACAGTGGTCTTTTCTTTTGTGGTTGTTTTACTTGCCATAATTTCTTGGAATGTATGAATGGTGGCTAAATGTTAAAACAACATTGTGACCTCGTTAACATGATTGTTTTTTTTTTCCTTTTTAACAAGGTCACTGTTAAATATCATTCCATATTTTTACACTCTTCACATTATCAAACACATACGTGGCCCAAACAATGTTATGCAGAAGCAATACATAAAGGGAAACATTCAAAATAAATATATAAAATTTAGTGGCAATGCTAAATGCTGTGCTGTGTTCAGTTCATAAATTCAAAAAATTCAATAATAAAAATGATGGTAATTATTTTACCCCTTAAGTACTATTTTGCACCTGTATAGTATTTTTTTTATATATACATTTTGTTTTCAAAAGGAATGCAACTGTCAGCTTACGTTATTAGCATTGTTAGCTGCATTGTTCTGATAACATTTTTAATACAGGTAATCCTTTTCTGCTAATATTATATCATTATGCTACTTTTGTTGATTCATAATGTTTTTGCTAGTGTTTTGTAATATGGTTATCAATCTTGAATCTCACCAATAAATAAATAACAGGAATGTTGCACTCAGAAAAATAAATAAATAATTGGAGAAAGCAAAACTGCAGTTTCAAGTGGTAGGCTTGGACTGGCAGTACCCTCAGCCAACCAGGGAGAATGCACTTTAAATCCCGCTAACTCAATCTCACTATGCAAACCTGCATATAAAAATCTAAACACTGACAATCTTCTGCTACACACGTAACCTTCATTTTAGATTTACCATAAACTGCAAGCGTTGGTTAAGATTACTGTAAACTTGTAAACATTATGTGCAGAATCACGGGGACACCATATATGTGGTGGTGCGGGTGTTGAAGTTACTGACTTGCTCGAAAGGCGCATTAGTGGTAGATGAGTACGAAAAGCACCACTTGTATCCTCACAGAGTACTGTCATCTCAACCTTGGCATCACCATGTGACTAGAACTAATATGACGTATACATACATACTATGATGTCATCTCAACCTTGGCATCACCATGTGACTAGAACTAATATGACGTATACATACATACTATGATGTCATCTCAACCTTGGCATCACCATGTGACTAGAACTAATATGACGTATACTGTACATCATAGTCCTTTCGAGTTACAAAGCTGAGTTTTTGCAGGGGGAACATTTTTCCCTGTCCAGACCATTTGTAGTTCAAAAAGGGATCAATCTTTCACAAAGTGATTTTAACTCAAATCTGAGCGAGAGAACAAAAATATTTGGACACTACAAGACATCTTTTTTCCTCTAGCTCACATTGTTGCTATAAAGTAATATGGTGGACCCTGCCAAAAGACGCTTTTAAAGGAAAGCTGTTTTTTTTTTTTGAATGAAGATGTCAATTTTAGGTGGTTACATCTTATTTCTTATTATTAAGGGTTTAAGACCGTCAAACTTTAGGATAAATGCTATTCGATATGCACTATTTTAATGTGGCATTACATTGACTTCTAACAAAACAACTAACAAAAAAAAACTAGCAAAATGTGAGGATTTTATGTAAGAAAAAAAGAAAAAAAGGAGGGTGAAAGGGCGGGGGGCGTCTGTACTGTATGTATACTTATATTCATCCTGTCAGATCGGTAGACTATTAGTAACTCTCTACTAGTGAGTCGTCCCAGAATAAGCTGTGCACGTCCAGCATGGTGGCGAGCTCCAGAACGCGCTTCTGTAGAAGGCTGCTTTCCACCGTATCCTGCTTGGGAAGCTCAGGGTAGGACTCTGGGAAGCTTCTGGACTCCTAAAAGCATTTCAAAAAGACACGATTCAACACATTTAGCATTTTGCTCACACAAGCAATTATGGTTGTGCTGAAACGATTAGTCCAAAATAACAGAAATTAGCTGCTTAGAGCTTCAGACACATCTGGTTAGTAGGGGGTAGTTGTGGGCTAGTGGACAGTGAGTAGGACTGCTGCATGGGGACCAAAAGGTCATGAGTTCAAATCCCACATGGGAACACCACCTGCACTTCTCAACTGTAATCTTTAAAATAAAAATAAAACATAAAAAAAAAGTTTAAGCTAGGAGTTAAACCACAAAATGTTGTGTCTGTCACATTGCGTACAAATATACACTGAAATGACTACATATTTATTTAGGAAGCAACAAAAGTGGAATTTCTGACCAGAGTTGCTGTTTCTGAGTTTCAGAGTAACAGTTCCACCACCACCCCAGACAAAACCTGCTTTCAGCTGCGCATTCTGCTTTTCTTTTAATGCATTCAAGCAAACGATTCACCACGGCTCGTTGTCGTATCAGCTTAACCAAAATATAACTTTCCCGCAACCGGCCTGGTTCTATTAGAGAGGGGACTCCCGGGGGGTACTTACTCTGAAGAGCTTATGCAGTCGGAGAGCGGCGGAGCAGAACACAAAGCGGATCAGTAGCAGTCGGAGAAACTCGTCACCGTAAAACTGCAAAAAGGCCTGATCTGAAAAGGTTGAGAGATAACGACCACACAACTGGCGGTAAAAACCAGACACTTTGACAACTTATACACGATCTTATGCTTTTAGAGTTGCAATATTGCTGATTTCTGAAGTTCTACAATTACTTAAAGGGTAAGTTCGGAATTTTTGATGTAAAAAAAGCGTAATTTTAGAAGTCAAATGATCCTCTTCAAAGTCAGACATGCCTTTCAAACATGGCCATTGCAACTTCCTGTTGTTGATATGTCTAGTACTCCGGTGTTAATTAGAAAAATTATTAGCATATTATTATTATTAGAAACTGTAGCATAATTATAAAATTATGCTACAGTATAAACACTCCAATTCACCCCGATAGACTGTTGTAATTGTATAATTATTATTAGTACTATTTTATTAACTTTGGGTGCACTGTAAAGTGTTTAATTGAGTTTGGTAGTGGCTGCTAGTGGTTACTATAAGGTTGCGCTAGCATTAGCATAACCCTACCTGCCCAAGCGCGCAACTGGGTGCACGGAGCTGAAAAATGTCTCAAACTATCAGAATCATCACGGGTAAGTCGAAAATGAAGCTTTACATCAGAAATTCCGAACTTACCCTTTAAACACACTTCATTTGTCTGCTATTGGAAAGACGATCATATGTGTTATCTCTCCAATACCTATTGTTCTTGAGCGTGTTATCATCTGACCAATGTCCAGGTAAACCTTCTGAAGAAACTCTTCAGCCCTCTCCCATAAGCCGCGTCGCACACTATTTAAGCCACACACAGAGAAGAAAGCCAGCAGGGGGCAGTAGAGGAAAAGCGTGAAGAGACTGCCACGCTGAGTCTGGTCTGAAAGAAGAACGCCATGGCAACCACATAAAAAGTTGATTCTTTAATCGATATTAAAAAAAAGTTAACCAGTTAAAACATTGAGATATACAGTAATCATTAGAAAATTAGAACATTTTTAAAAGATATATTATAACTACAGTTGCTCTAATGTAGGTTAGAAATAAGGAGCAGTTATAGAAACATAGGATTTAACCTTGTACGCTCTTAGGATATGATGTCGGAGAGAGGAGACACACCAGCGGCTGGCCAAAGAGGTTTGTAAAGTTCTGTCAGGTAAGACATGTTAACAGGGATGTTGGTTAATATGCTTAGAACCATTATAACATTCAAGGGTAGGGTTTATAAATAAGACATTATGCAGAGGATCAATCAAATAGGCTAGGAATCCCATTTACAGTAATATGTACTGTAATCCAATAATAGTAATGTGTTCATTACATCAAATCATATTTGGAATCTACTGGATATCAAATTAAATGTTGAATTAAATAAAATGCAAAATCAAACTCAATGTTAAAATTCAAATGCAGTTGATTCATTAGCAGTTCATGTATCAAGGAAATGATGTTGCCACGCCAACCAATGTACGCAGTGATAAACTCTCGGCGACGAGACTGTCCGGTAAAGGAAGGAATTGTGTCCCTGCGTTGGTGAGGGACACGGGGCCATTCCATGAGACACAAACTCAAACTTAGTGGAGGCCCTTTCTTTGATTGCAATTTCAACGCAACATTGAATTAAATCAAATAATAATAATAATAATAAACTTGAAGGCAAATGAAGACATAGTTACACATATTTGATTCGATATAAATTTGATATGATGTGATTTTATTTCCCGTTTCTTTCCCAAAATGAAGATGATGATGATGATGATGATGATGAGGTGTTCTTACCTTATAAGATGTACTGTTGGAGGAATCCACAATGACAAAAAGAGGCTTTCGGGTGAAAGGGAATAAGTCTCCCGGGTGAAGGCTGCGGAATAGAAGCAAAGAAACCTCATCTTATACTCCTCCTTCCAGGTGTGTGTGTGTGTGTGTGTGTGTGTGTGTGTGTGTGTGTGTGTGTGTGTGAATCATCAAAAGCCACTGTTAGTGGTTCTGACCTGCTACCTACATCCTGTAATGTACTGCTAATTACCATACATTAATGGATTTAAAGTGTTAATCATAGCAGGCTAGCATATCAAGCAGTTAAAGCTACTATCTGGCAAAAGTCTAAACAAAACTGCTCTTCAAGAGGCCGTCAAGGTCATGAAATGAACCAAACGGTGACTTCTGTGAACCATTGTTGTGTTTAGTATGTGAGGCGTTAGGCGTGGCCCTGACTAAACACCCACCAGTGCATTTCTTTCTGGGCCTGACCCCTCTTCTGCACCGTCTCTCCGTTCACTACGTCTCGGTTCGTATTTGTGAGAACTCCCCCGAAATCATACGGACCTGTAAGAATGTTATAAACAAACTTAACCGTCAAAAAAGAACAAGAAAGTTTAACAATATGCTTGTTTCTCATATCGATGTATTTCCAATTGTAAACAGTCGTCCAAAATTGCATCCAACCTTCAAGACATTATTTAATGCCATGTAATAGCTGATGCCAGCTTCCATCTGGCCTATGAGTGAGTCAAGAATGTTGAGCTTTCTGAAAAAGCACTATAACGTTTACATTTCTCAACTGATTTCAATTAGTCGTTTTTATTCAAGGGTGAGATAAAAGTTTTTGTCTCCAGTTACTTAGAATCTCGATAGTTAGGCTATAATCGCTGCTAGACGCTATAAATCTCATAAGACTGACTGCAGAAAAAGAAAAAAAAAAAGGTTGGGGCTGTACAGTCACACAATCCAAACCACATCTCGGGGAATTACCTTTCACAAGTAAGACTGAACAATTGTTTTTGGCTGTATTTAGCCATTATAACATTAGAGCTACTTTCAAGTGCAGGAACTAAACTAAACCGATATTTCAACCGATATTAAAACCCTGCAACCGCAAACACACCAGAAGAACAGAAGAAGGAGAAATCATACAACAGCGTGGTCCGTCTGCTAGGCAGATAGCTGGGGGGCGTGGCTCCAGGGGCTCGATACTCAGGCAGGTAATTGCAATAAGTCCTTCCACCTGTTGTTAATTACCTGCCTGTCTTTAAAATCCCTGACAGTGACCGGACCTGAGGAGGCTGCTGGGAGCAGGAGAGAGACAACACCGGCCCATGTTGGCTGGTGTCCATGGGCTGATGTTTATGTGTTTAAACTAAGGGTTGTTTATTTCTGAGTGCCATGTTTATGTCAGTGTACGCAGGAGGTGATTGGTGCAATAAATACAGCCGAGAGCTGTTTTTCCCAGAGCGTGTCCGTTTGTGTGCTACCCATCAAACAGAATAAATCATACGATAGATGGACGACGACTAAGTCCAGGCCTCATTAAGCATTTAACATGAAATTGGTGACCCGCAATGACAAAGTATAAAATCTCTGGTGAGTTAAGGCCTAGTTATACTCGCACGCGACACCATAGTGCTGTGGCACACGCACTACGAGCAAGCAGAGGCATTTATGGTCAACGCGTTATTCGTTGCAGTATTCTCCGAAACGCCAGGGAGCACACAAACAAAACATTCTGTTAATAAGCAAGAAGTCAACGAGTGTCGACATTATCCAACAAAATATGACATGTAACTAAATATAAAAACAAATATTCAGCTTTTTAGTCAGATAGAATCATGTGATTTAAAGCTCACATGGTAGTAGCCCTATGGCCTTTTTTTCCGCTACAAAGCGATCACTCATATTCTTCCATACTCTTCGGTAAAATACCTAATATTTTGCCACTGCCAGTGTGGTGGCGATCTCCAGGAATTCAGAGACATTTGATTGTCTCTGTGGTCTCTCAATGCAGCACCGTATAGGTTTTTGTAGTGGTGAACCTGATGTTTTGTGTTTGGAAGTGAACTGCTTGCGCGCGGCAAGTTACAAAAATTCAGAGGTGCATGCCAAGCGCCAGCGGAGCCTTGCGCTCGGCAACCGTGCATCTATGTAACTGGGTGTGTTGTAAGAGAAGGGTTTAAAAAGGGTTTAAGAATAACCACAACATAAAATAGAACTGAATGTACCTTCGTAATCTGAACGTCCAATAGGAAAGACTCCTGTGGCGGACAGGTACACAAGCAGAACGCTGTTGGCAGGCAGCTCCTAGAAGATCAGGACCAAAATATAAGTTGCCAAATTTGTGTGATAATGCATTTAATGTTAAATGAATTTAATTAGGCAATCTATTACAAAACCTTCCATGAAAATCAAATAAGGTTAATGTTTCAGCCAAAAATAAATAAATAAAATATGCTATATGTAGCATATTTGCGGCTAGTTGCAGTCATAGGATTAAAAAACACGAATGAAGAATATGAAAATGGGGCTGTGATGACCACGTCCTGCTTCCAAGAGTGCTCCATGAATAAAAGATGTTTCTGAGCTGTGTTTTATTTATGTATGATGTAAAACGTGAGTACTGACCTTAAAGGAGGCAGACAGGAAGGTAAAGAGCTGGCTGAACGTTGGCTTGTATAGTAAGTACTTGTGAGGGTTTTCCCGCTTGGCTGGTTTCTCGTTGGGCTCCTAAACAGGAAATGGAAAATTGTCCGATTATTTTGAGAATGTAGAGGAAATGAGGAAATTCATATAAAATCAGGCTGAGAAGAGTTGTTCCAGCTTCTCAGAGTACTGTCGTTTGGTCTCCTTAATCACTTTGCCAAATGTGTACTTAGACAGTATATAGCCATCTCTGTCTCCACACTCGTCTCCTTCTCCAAATGAAGATGTCTAAAGCTTTGTTTATACTTGTGTGAGACACGGTGGCGCGGGCCTCCGCAGATGGCGTGCAAGCTACGATCATGCATGGAGGCATTTATCCAATCCAATCCAATCCAATCCAATCCAATCCACTTTATTTATAGAGCACATTTAAAAACAACAGGGTTGAACAAAGTGCTGTACATCAATAAATAGGTAAAACATAGTATAAATAACATAGAATATATAAAACCACAAAATAAAACCACAAAAACTATAAAAACTGCCAACTCTCATACAGGGTCCGGAAAGGCCAGGGAGAACAAATAAGTTTTTAACTGAGACTTAAATGTAAACAGGGTGGGGGCTTGTCTAATCTGGGGAGGGACCTCATTCCAGAGTTTGGGGGCCGCAACAGCAAAGGCTCTGTCTCCCCTGAGTTTCAGCCTTGCTCTAGGGACAACAAGAGATAAACTGTCGGCAGACCTCAGAGACCGTGCCAGAATGTATGGGTGAAGGAGGTCAGAGAGGTAGGATGGAGCCAGCCCATTCAATGCTTTATAAGCAAACAATAAGATTTTAAACTGAATTCTAAAACGTATTGGGAGCCAATGAAGAGACACCAGGTGAAATGTGCTCTCGC
>OMPB01037934.1:0-12725 GCA_900312615.1 Stylephorus chordatus | reverse complement strand
GCTGCCTAATAATAATAATAATAATAATAATAATAATAATAATAAAGTATACAAAATAAAACGTAAATGTATAAAATATACATTTATTTAGATAAACAGCCGAAGGGAATTCTAGAACAGTATAATGAAACTGTATTTCATTAAACTCCTAGGTTTAATTATTTTACAGTACTTGCAGTCCACAGAAATGTAACATTTAATGTTCTACCCATTACAAACATGTAAAGATACTAGGGTTGTGACAGGGCAGGGTGATTGGCTGCTGTACAGCCCAATGAGCGGGGACCCCTTATCCGTAGCACTCTCAGCCTCAGAGTGTTGAGATGTATGAGTGGCATGCAGTGTCAGATGGTGCATGCCTTGGGAGTTAAAACCAGAGCTAGCTGACCTACCTACTCCCATGCCAGTAGGGTAATGGGGCAAGTGTTTGTGGGTAAATAGTCAAACCAGCAGAGACTGGTTCCTCCTGACTTGAGGGTGACATGGCAAGGGGCTGGGATCCAGCTCTGTGTCTCACCCCATGTGTTAACAGAGATGACACTTCCCATGTCATTCTCTGAGTATCAGCTTTCTGCAATAGGAACTAAGACTCAATGTACTAGCCCAAGTGCACTGTACCCAGCAGTTCCAAATATAGACACCCTCCACTGGACAGAGGGCAATAGATGGAGAGAGACAGGACAGATTGAGAAATTAAGAATAGGTAATAACATTGCCGTTTCATTATCTCTCTGCTAACCTTTTCTAATAAAATTAGAATATTATTCCAGACCATCTCACCTCTCCTTCCTGAACTGTTCCAACTCCAGGCCTTTAAAAGTGATCTGTGATCTGCCGCATGGAGCTTGGACATGGGGTGCTTTTCTGACCCCCTTTCTTGCCATGTATGTTCCTCCATCTCTTCTTGATTCCCTCTATTTCTCTTCCCCTCTGTCTTATTGGATCTCTGGAACAGTGGGTTTACAACAGAGCGTGCCACGTTCGGTTCCTAGTTTTATGTATTACGTAATTGAGGGCTGATATGTTTTGCACAATCACTGCAGACATTTTTGATTATGTCTCCCATACAAATGGAATTACATAACTTTCCATGCAAGAAAATGAATCTGAAATATAAAAAATGTGTTTGGTCATGTAGAAAATAAGCGACCGGGGCTTCTATGAGGTCAATAGGTCTTGACATCATGCCATATAGGACAGGGCGAGAATACACTCTGTAGTTTCCATTACACCGGCTATCCTTAGGTTCAATCGAATGTCTGCTGCAGATCTGTTATAGAAAGGGATCCCTTTGTTTTTCCATTTGTGTGTGATGCTGTTCTGTCAGATGTCAGACTGTAAAAAACAAAACAAACAAAAAATACTATCATTCATTGATTTGCCCAGTGCCTCCAACTCAGTCTTTAAAGTCATTCAGAGCAGCTATGTATAGATCAACACACACACACACACACACACACACACACACACACACACACACACACACACACACACACACACACACACACACACACACACACACACACTGTATCTCGATATATCTCTCGCTCAATAGGCTACTGAAATTCTTTAGAACTCCTAAAAAAAAGTGACCAACGCTTGAAAAATGTTGTTTCTAGTGCTACACTGTCCGTGTTGCAACGCATTCTCAAACTAGTACAAACAAAGTAGCTAGTTCAAGTCAGTAAACGTTTTAAGTGGAAACACAGCATCGATTTTTGCCTTGCGCTTACGGTTCCACTCTACAAAACGGACACGTCGAAATGGACATATAGAGCCACAGCAACGGATTGCCTTGGATTTCACAGTTACGTCACAGGGCTGCAAGCCTGCGCGTGGTAACCAGAAAACTCCATATCTAGAGATAAGAAGGGCGCGTACTCTGGTAGCCTACTGAACCTCCACGCTCAGTGGGAACGAACTATACAGTTTACTTCCACTCCGCTCATCTTTTGTTTTATTTTTTTTTGTTTGTTGTATTTTTATTTATTTATTTACTTTGCGATTTTTTTATCCAGATGAGAGGGTTTGCGTCATTTCTTTCTGGTGAGTTATATATAGGCTATATTTTAATACATGCTGATTAGAATTGGATGGCGATTTCTTCAAAGTATTGAAATATCACATCGGCACATAAATACAGATAAAGAAAGGCTCTTGAAAACGTAATTGCAACAAACATGTAGGATGTGCTAAGAAATAGCCGAGCTGTCATTTGGAAAGCAACAATTCGGTCGGGAACTCTTATGTAAGGGATGTGTCTTACAGATCTACTCAAGGGGAAGAAAGGCGGCTTCAGTAATTTTATACACAAACTGGTTTCTAATCAGCAACTCTTTCACCAGTGAGTCAGCTAAATTAGACATTTCATTATTTACTCTCAAATTAATTTCCACCATTGAAAAAAAATAAAATAAAATAATATGGGATCTTAAAGATACAGTACGTCCACACACTCACACCTATGTTTCTGTATTTGACCTCCTAAAGTGTCGAAAACCAAAAACTCCTCCAGCAAGATGGGAGTCCTGCAAATAGGGATGAGAGCGACCCTCTGGTAAGTCCCGAAAGACAATCCAGAATATTGCTTAAAAAAAAAAATAATAATTCCATCTCTCCCTGCAGCGTTTGCAAACCTCAAACAACATTGATGGTTCTGAGTGAGTAGTCTAATTGTTAATAGCGTATAGGCCTACTTTGACATTCAAAATATGTTTTCAAATGACTACTTTGATTTAGTATTATGTTCAGCGGTGATGTGGTTGATCTCTAAATTGATATTGCCAGGATGAAGCCTTTAGATTTTGACTACCTCAAGGTCATCGGCAAAGGAAGCTTTGGAAAGGTCGGACTCTCAGATCATGTCGGACTGCATGGAACGAGAAGCTTGCAAATTTGTTATGAATGTAAAAGTATGCTATAAATCACACTACTTAAATGATTACAGGTGCTGCTGGCTAGACATAGACACAATGGAGGGTATTACGCTGTGAAAGTGCTACAGAAACAAGTCATTCTCATGAAAAAAGAGGTACCTCTGTCTAACCCTCTGTCTGTCTATCCGCCTCTCTTTCTGTCCATTTCTCGAGCGACTGCTAACCACTTCTCTCTGCAGCAGACACATGTGATGGTAGAGAGGAGTGTGCTATTGAAGGGCCTGCAGCATCCATTCCTGGTGGGACTACACTTCTCCTTCCAAACAGCAGATATGCTCTACTTTGTCCTTGATTACGTAAATGGAGGAGAAGTATGTATAAAGCCTCATTGTGGGAGAGTAATTAATTCGCTGTCCAAAAAATCCTTTTCATTTATTAATTGACTTACTTTCTTACCTTATTTTAAGCTTACAGCATTTAGTCTGAGCCTTTTGTCTTGAATTGGCAGCTCTTCTACCACCTCCAGAGAGAAGGGTTATTTCCCGAGCCCAGGGCTACATTCTACGCGGCAGAAATCGCCTCAGCACTTGGTTATCTCCACTCCCTGAAGATAGTTTACAGGTATATGCTCGCTTACAGAGATTCATGTCAACTCTTAATAAATATCAATCTACTTTTGAATCTCCTCCCCTCTGACACACTCAAACTCACATATCCAACCTTTTGACAGAGATCTAAAACCAGAGAACATCCTGCTGGACTGTGGGGGCCATGTCATGTTGACTGACTTTGGGCTATGTAAAGAGGGCGTGGCCATAGACGGGACAATGCACACCTTCTGCGGGACCCCAGAGTACCTGGCTCCGGAGGTTCTCCAGGGCGACACTTACAGCCCTACAGTGGACTGGTGGGGCCTGGGCACTGTGCTCTTTGAGATGCTCTATGGTCTAGTGAGTGACTTGTTTCATTAAACATTTATTCTTATCGCTAATACGGTAGTCTTTTCCACCATCTCTTGCTTTCTTCACGGTTCTCTCCCTTTCCTTCTTTTTCTCGTATAGCCACCGTTCTACAGTTACAGTAAAGCGGAGATGTTCGAGAAGATCCTGCACGCTCCTCTAAAGCTTCGCGGCGGTGTGTCTTCTGCAGCTCGCTCGCTGCTGGAGGGACTGTTGGAGCGGGACTGTTCGAAGCGCTTAGGGAGGAATGACGACTTTGTAAGTACATTTGCACAACAACAACAAAAATACGACACGGTGATACAAAGAAGTAGCGGCAGTAGGCAGCAGACTCAAAAATGCCCCTGAATACAGTGAGACCATGTCGCAACGTACTTTCAGGCAGAACTGCAGGATCATGCATTCTTCATGTCCATCAACTGGGTTGACCTCTTGGCCAGGAAAATCACACCGCCTTTCATCCCTGATGTGGTATGTGTTACTGTGAGATATAGGGCACAAGATATATCCAGCTGAATGGATGACATTAACACAGGTGTTTCTCTCATTCCCTCAGGCAGGTCCCTGTGATGTCCGCTACATTGATTCAGAGTTTACACTACAACCTGTCCCTGCCTCCGTGGGCTTGAGTGACAGGTGTAAAGGGGGCGTGAATGAGACATTCCTAGGATTCTCCTACATGCCCCCAGTGGAGTGTGTACTGTAGCAGCAGAGCCCCTCCTATAGGTTACCGGGCTTACAACCAATCTGGGAATAATACTGGCTCTGCTGCTGTCTGCAGGTTGTTTCTAAGTTTTCACTAAGCTGTATTTTATGTATTTTATAACGTTTTCAAGACTTTTGAGAGAGTGATGAGTTTGGCAAACTAAATGAAACTTCCTGTGTGTTTACAATATAGACATGTCCCTGGTATTTGGACACTAGTGCTACAGTACATCCTGTTATCTTGAACTAATATTGGCCGGGTTTCTGAGATTTTTCTACGCAGTGCGAAGCGCTAAAACCTGCGTACGCCACTTCGTAGCGATCTCGCTAGTATGAAATTGTTTCCCAGATTGCTTCTTAGCCTACGCAGTGTTCTCGTTCAGAATTGTAAGAAGGGTTTGGAGCCGTCGTAACACCCTGCGTAGCGACAGATCCACCCTGCGTAGCGACAAATCATATATGGCATCGATTGATTTGGTTTCAGCACCGAGGTGGTAGACAGCTCCGTTTATCAAGCTGCGTACGTAAACTTCATAGCGCTGTTTTATTTATTTATTTCTACGAAGTGCCCTACAAAGGCATCTGGGAATCATACCTGTGTAGCAGGTACTGCGTATAGCTGCATACACATCTTCTGATGTCGCTACGCAGCTTCAAATCTGGGAAACCCGGCCATTGTTATTTGGAAGAGGTCAAACACATTCCATGTTTTTGCTCCCTATTGTGCCACAAAACAAGACTAAAATAAAGACTTCATCCAAAATCAGTGAATATATTTATATTTATTTAAAATATACATATTTACATTGGCTTATTGCAACTTCCCCTTTTGTCTCCTGAGTAAGTGAATTTGGCCTCAGAAATCTTTGTCTGAAGTTAACACTATTTAATATTTAATATTTTACAGTTATCATAGTTACAAAGACAATTTAAAAAGTTGACACACACACACAAATATATATATATAAACCACTCGTCACAAATTTCATGACTTTAGACTCTACTTGACAATATCACAAATGACTTGCAACTCGACTTTGACTTTAATACCAATGACTCGTGACTTCACTTGGACTTGAGCCTTTTGACTTGAAAGACTTGAGACCTGACTGACGATTAAACAGTATTTTTTTTTTAAAGTGTGTGCAGCGAATCCATTCCATTTTCCTGATAACAGATCTATTTTGAACCAATCCGACAGCCACTCAAGTTTTGCAAGCGGAGAAAAAAGTTCAGTGACCAGTGCAGAGCAACAGTCAAATTTGAAAGACATTGAATCATGTTACCGAAGATTATAATATTTGCATACAAAGACTACACCGTGGTCAACAAAAAATTAATTGCAACATGCAAAACAGAAATTAGAGAAATTACAGCTGGAGATGCAACAACTTCCATTCGACTTCAGTTCAACATTTGAGTTAGTTAGCTAGGACTTAGAGCATTACAAAGAGCTCTCAACAGTTTTGCAACATGATGATTAATTACATCCAAGAAATGGTAGCCTAATGTTGTCTTATGAAATCAATTAGCTCTCCACCATTGCTGGATGTTAATGATTTGCATACATTTATTATATTTATTAATCTATTTTTAAATGGTTTAAATTTGGTAAAGAGCACATTATGACTTGATTAGGACTTGAAGCTCAAAGTTTATGACTTGGGACTTGACTCGGGACTTGAATGGCAAGACTTGAAACTTACTTGTGACTTGCAAAGGAATTACTTGGTCTCACCTCTGATATAAAGTACTGAGTGTCAAAAGTGTGGGAATGATAACATCTTTTGCGCATCAGTAACTGCTGAAGGAGGGATAACTCTGGTCACTGCAGGTGAAATAAGCTATTAGCTGGCCATTGCAGATCATTAGAAACAAGCCACTGCCTAAACAAAGAAATACATTTTAAAAGAATGCATCAGGCAATCAATAAAACATTCATTCAATGCCAGCTTGCTTGCTAGGAATAATTCGGTAATGATATTTGTCTTACCTAGCGCCAACCACCACTGCCACACCGTTGGGAACTCCAACATCACTGTAACACGTGTCATGTTTAAAGCATGCTATACATATACTTAAATGATGTACATACACGTTGTGTGTTTATGTTTATGTGCACACATTTTATTGTGTTCACCTAAGCTGGTAAGAAGTACATGAAGAAAGGTGATGGTAAGAGCATAGTCCCAGACCCATCTTCTCACTACAGCAGCAAACAGCAAACCACTAGAGAAGTAGGTGAGTTCCATGGAAAGCAGGTTTACTGAGGGGACCAATATAACAAAAAGGGACATCAGAAGGTATACATGCTTGTTTTGCACATTGTTTTTCTGTGTGAGTCTGCTCACCCAAATATTTGGAATTTGAGTCGGCAGGCCCAGTTTTAAAGTCAAACGGGATTAGGCCATCAAAGTGATCCAACCTATGTAAAATATGGGGATTTTTTAAATTGCAAGCAAGCCAGAATAAATGAGAAAATATAATAAGTGTCTGGGTCAATAAGACCTATAGCAGATGCCTACAAAAACAGCTATGAATGAGAGTGACTTTGATAACGAGAATCACTTCACCAGATAAACACAAGTATAGTATATATATAGTATAGTATAGTATATATAGTATAGTATATATTTACATATGTAAATATATAATTGGATTATCCTTGGTTTTCAGCGGGATGAACAGAATATCATAGTAGAAAATGTGTAAGGTACTTGATAGTCCAGTCAATTTGTAATAACACATTATATTATATGTACATTATACGAATACATTCTGTACAAATAACAGCATTGGGTCATATGGATGTATGTTTCGAAGGAAAAGTGAAGAAGAGATTCTTACTTGAAGATACCAAAGCACACACTCCCAATCATGTAGTACAGGGAGTAAAATATAAGTAGGCAGAGCAGCAAATGAATAAGCACGGTCTGAAAATGTAAAAAAAAAATAATAATAATAATAAAAAATATAGCTGCAAGCAGCAATTAACGGGGCCAAGACTGGACATTAGTAATCTAAAGTAATCTATAGTAATCTAAAGTAATCTCAAGTAATATAGTATCATAGTATAGTAATCTATAGTAATCTATAGTAATCTAAAGTCATCTAGTATCATAGTATAGTAATCTAAAGTAATCTAGTATCATAGTATAGTAATCTAAAGTAATCTAGTATCATAGTATAGTAATCTATACTAATCTAAAGTAATCCATCATTAAAATGAATGGGATTCTATGGGCAATTTTGGTGGAAATTGAAATGCCTGTATCTCTGGCATTTCTTTACCAATCTGTAAAGTTTTGGTGTCGTTGAATTCAGAATGTTGTTCTGAACAACGTATTCTATAGGGAGCCGCAGTGGGACGTCATCACTGGCTAGCCGCTGGACCCAGGAAATTAAAACAGGGCCGCACACTATCATTACTCAAACTCAGATTCATTTCAGGAGCTGTTCGATTTCGGGATTAACCTGTTAAGTGTGAGGATGTATGTGGGCACATGGAATGTTTTTATATATTCCGAAAATGTAAATTTAAGCTTTAAGACTTGTAGTTCGTTTTGTAGTCCATTTTGTGAACACCCTATCACAGAATGCAATGCGGCCACCATTTCACCCGCAGTTACAAAACCTAGCAAAATGGTTCAGTGTTCAACCACCGTCCAAATGTGAACAAGTGTAGTTTCTGGAGGTTTCCAAAATGCCCCACGTCAAGAGGACGATGGATAAGACTCATAAGATATGTTTGCTCAATTCCAAAAGCGGCCGTGGTTGTACTAGCATAGGATTAGCAAAAATAAAACTACGTAAAATATAGTCCGAAACAATTTAAAAAACCAACATATATCGTGAGCTGGTATTACAATATATAATCCCGAAATCGAAGTTAAGTCATAAACCACTAGAAGTACTAAAAGCTTGTCTAATGTCTATGACCGAAATGAATGGGGAAGCGTTTTTGTGAAAAGCCACACCCATCGCGATTTCATTGGCTTGTATCTTTTGTTTTTTTGACATACAAACTTTTCTACTGTTGGGATTTTAGATATTGGTCTTTAGATTATGTGTAGCAAGTTTGGTGCAGAAAAACAAAAAACTGCAGAAGTTCTATAGATTTAAGTGATTTTCACAATATTCAAAATGGCGGAACATATATCTAGGCGCAAGTTATAGGTCCTCTAGGCACATTTGTTAATCATGAGGAGAGGCATATCTGTACCAAATTTCATGACATTTGCTCCATCAGGGCATGAGATATGGCTGTTCAAAATTTGCGTTTTCAATCGATCGCTATATCGCCACCTATTGACCCATCAGTGTAATAGTTTAATATGGTCTGCTCTCACAACAGTACTACAAATTTACAAAATGTTATACATTTTTACTGCGTGGTTTAGCAAATATTACCAGATTTACAAACGTAGGCGGAATAAAAAATAATAACAAGAAGAATAATAAGAATACTAACAAAAACAATAGGTGCCTTCGCACTTTTCAGTGCTTGGCCCCTAATAAAAAACACAGCAATTCCATAAAAGCGTCGTGTCTGTTCTGTTTCTTATCGTCTGCATTACTCAACTGTAGGACCGTGCATGCAAGGTATAGCCTCTTGCGTATAGTGTGCAGGTGGGGGCGCTTAAGGTAAGCATGCAGATGCATATCCTGCAAATCCCATCGCAATCGATTAAATAGAATGTAATATAAATACGTAGGCCTATATAACTCTTCAAATGAACAAACTATGTCGCCCTAAATTCCCTAGATAATATAATGCCTTAAATATTGCTTCGTTTGTTTTTAATCACCACACTACTTTGAAAACGACGACCTCGTGTCCTCAGAGTTTACAAAATACTAGTCTAGTTTTGAACGGACTATAGCCATGATTATCATCATACCTTCGAATCGACCAATTTCCCTTTAAATGCCATCTCATGGTTTGCATTTGATGTTTACTGCAAATTGTCTGGGCTGCAGCAACCTGCGACTGCGAATCCCTATAGTTTTGACTTCTCCTGCCACCTAGCGGCAAACGTAAGACTCAACCCCGTTTCGATGATGTGATTTAATAAGCGCCGAATTTATCCTAATACAGACAAATTGAATGCAAAATGACGGGCGATTTATTTTCCAGTGCAGTCTGTTTGGGAGCAAATACAATATCACAGCGAATGGGGCTTTTAAAATGTCGATTTACGCCTAGTATATAATGGCTATAATCGTTCATTGCGTGTGTTCCACGCTTGTTGGCAAAATATATCCCATCGCCTAAATTATAGACAGAATCCGATAAAATGATCTAGTGATTGCGTTAACAGCCTAGTGGCGTTAAATACACCCCATTTCTTATGCTCGTCGAATATAGCCGTAACAAGTTTGCGTTCATTATTTTTATTAGTTTGGACGGAATTCTACTTACTCTATAGCCTACTTGCAGCCACAGAAGTGAACGGAGCAAACCCTACATTGGCGAAATCATAAGCCTTGTAGTAATTGATATCGAACTTATTGAATAGATGTTGACTTAAATTGGGTATCTTTAAGCGATTAGTAGCCTACATACAGGACGGGTGTTGCTTGCGTTCGCCCTGGCATTAATAGGTGGTGCTAATGGCGTATAACTCAAAAGTAATGTACGTCGATGTGTTTTCTTGATCATAGTTGTAAGCAGACCGCGCGACCGACACGATTATTCAGACACTGCGGTCCTTGCGCTCCTTTGACTCATAGTTCTTCACGAGATGGCTTTGGAGATGGACGCGAACACGGACACAAACAAAGCAAACTCTTAACTAACAAGTCAGTCGCGTTACATTTTGAACGTAGTTATACTTTATACATTGTCCTATTTACCAACGATAGCGCTGAAGTTTTCCAAGACCTAAAGTTGTCAGGCAGCGCATGTTACACGCATGCGCATCCTCCTATCCAGCTCTAAATAAGAGTTAAAACAGAAACGAGGTGAGTTCCATAATTTTCAAAGAATACATGCATATGTCGTCTTTTGTTTCTAATAACAATAGCAAAATTTGATAACACATTGTTTATTTTCCTGTGCCTAATAGATCTCAATATTTCTACTTTGATTTGAAACGACGAGAATAAATCGGGTTTTCAAGTTTCTATTGAAGAAATTATTCAACCAACATTGTTGGTCTTTGAAATAATAACGCAGTATAATTTAGAATATGCATTTTTTTGAATAATATTATTATTCTTTAAAATGCGTTTTTCTCTTGTTATTAACATGGGAACTTATTTATTAGATTGTCCTTTGCTCGCTGCATCAAGTCTCAATGCTATCGCTAGCCTTCTAGCATCATCAATTCAATTGAACGGAGTCGAGCTCTGCTAGCTAGAAGGGGTTAGCTGGCTGACTAGCTTTATGCCAGCATTAGCTAGCAACCTGGGCTGACATTCCGTGACAAGGGGAAAGTAAGGAAAATGGCCAGGTTGAGGGGAAACACTTAATCGTGAAATGGCATGCAACACTTTAACCCTTGTTGAATATGTGGTGGCTTTGTACAATTTGTTTTAATAGATAAGTTAAGTAATTTACATAGTTTAAGCGTGTTAGTGGCCTCTTCCTATGCTCCGCCATTTTGTATAAGACGAATGCTAATCATGGGCGCTCTTACATACACTTTATTTATGAATAGAATAAAATTGACGTCTTTAAAGCGAATTCAAACTTAACCCTGATCGATTAGCATAGACCATTGCTTACTTTTCGCATGGTTATAACTATAAAATAAACAGCGAATATAACCTAAATTCAGTCTTGAACGTGCGTCAAGAGTAAAACGTTATCGCAATCTTAATTTGATTAAAATTATTTTAAGTTTGCCTAATCAATACAGAAAATAATGTTCCGTTTGAAAATGATATACATTTTACCAACTCGCTTGTTCATAATCAGACAAACGGCCGATTTTAAGAGATACTGTTAAAACAAGCAAAATATGAACTTGTGTCGTTAACTTTAAGTTGGCGCATATTTTCTCGTGATCATCAATGATCTTGATGAAGGTTCATCCTAATGGGCCCGTTTGTTCACGCGTTTTCCCATTAATTGGCCTGTAAAACAATATTATTATTGACAGTTTTGTCTGAAACCGAAGTGCATGGTGTGTCTTGCAAGCCTGCACGCAGCTGCCCTCTAGTGGTGATGCGGCGTAGTATACAATGTACAAGTGCAGGTAGAATTCCGTAACCAATGTAGGCCTACTCGTCGAGCACTTTTGGATCTTTAAGGCAAATAATGAGGCATGACATTTTTATCTCATAAACGATGATGCACAGAAATGTAGACTGTAGGAACACCTGTGTTCTTTTTTTTCCCCCAATATGTAATTTTACCATATAAGGTCACAAAAGGGAGTGTGGAGCAAAGGAGTAGAGATGACTGACACTCCACCCAGTGATGGTCCTTCACAGGGAGCAGACTTTGACATGTTAAGCGCACTAGACTGGAAAGATGGCATTGCCACACTGCCAGGCAGTGACATCAAGGTATGCTAGAGATAGTTTTGAGATACTCAATAAGATGTGCCCTTAAATTTGAGCTTATCTTGACCTAGATTAATTGCTCGCTGTATTTCTCAGTTCCGCATGACAGAGTTTGGAACTCTAGAAATTGTCACAGACCCAGATGTCAAAGTCCAAGATTCAGAGCCCAACTCTGAGACCTTAGAACCAGCACCATCCCATAGTCCCACCCCTCCACCGGAGGGCAAAACAGAAACTGGCACATTCTCCTCTCCGGCCAGCCAAACTCAACCAGGGTCATCTCAAGGTAAGCCGATGAGTCTCTTAACACCTGTGACATTATTATGTTTGACCGGACCTGTGTGTGTTTCTGTTATGAGTGTCTGTTTGAGCCCTCCTCCTTGGTCTTCCCTCCAGTCGCTGCTCCTGTCCTACTGTCTCTAGAAGAGAACCCGAGCACGGAGGGGCCCAGCGTGGAGGTCGGTCCCAGTGTTGTGATTGGCTCCAGTGTTGCGGTTGCCCCTGGTGCCGCCACGGGCCCGGGTGCTGAACTGGCGAGCTGTGGGACCTGTGGCAGAGGCGTTTCGCGGGATACCCTCATTCAAGGCAAATTCTGCAGCGCAGTTTGCAGCCAGCCCACAAGCGGCAGGTGAGGTCGCACATACTCTTTACAAGTTGTGCACCCCCCCCCCCC
>OMPB01037918.1:0-12076 GCA_900312615.1 Stylephorus chordatus | reverse complement strand
ACAATAGGGGGGGGGGGGGGGGGGGGGGGGGGGGGTCATTAAGTACAATCCAATGGCTTGTACTTAGGTGACACAGATGAATCCCACGGCAATACAAGTTTGATACCCAAACCAAACACACATAGCACTTGGCCACTTTGTACTTATAGCAGGACCTGGACAAGGTTTTTTTTTTCCCTTCCATTTTTCAGGCCATCAAGACATGCTTACATTTCCCAAACATAACAAAGTGATTCCCAGCTAATATTGCACCACTTTGATCGAAGACTGTGCGTTCTAACACTGCACAGCTGCTTCCTGTTTGTCTATAGTCGCATTTAGATTGTTTTATCGCTCTTGTGCGTCACTGACCTGAGTACAGCTCAATTTCCCTCGGGATGATAATGTTTCTATCTAGCTAGCTAGCTGAAAGCCAGAAGGAAAGACAAAAATAATTGGTATGACCACCATCTGCTGTAGTTAAAAACAAACAAACATTAATTCCAATAACTTGAACACCCAGATTAGAACACAGAGGAAAGCTACACAGAGTATGATTTAGAAGTTATTTTTCATCAAAATTGGCAAAAAGTGATACAGATGTCTCGAAAACATTAAAGGATGGGTATGTAGCGCCCGTTTTATCCAAACACTTTGTCATTTTTCAAACAGAATCTGAGTGATGAGCCCCGCCCCCTGCCCTAGATAGCTTGGTGCTCTAGGTCACACTTTACATTGACAATATTACCGCAGATAGGTTTCAGTTTCTGTTTCTGGTTTTGGCTGTTGACGGACAGCAAATTCGTTCCAACCAATCTAACTGGTAGGTTAGATTGATTGGTTGGAGTTAAATAGCTCCTGTACCCCTAATCTGTTATGGATTTTGGCGATTTTTTTTTTTTAAATATCATAATTTATTGTTTACCATCAATACATCATGACAAATGCAAATATTATAACAAATACATAGAATTTTCGCTACATACCCCTCCTTTAATGAACAACAGGCCGTAAGATATAGTGATATTAGTAAAAGTAACAGTTATTATTTGACCAACCAAATGTATTTGTCTTGAGCCAACCAATTGTCTCTAAAGCTGTCAATGAGCAGCAAGTTGCTGGTGAAACGGTAACCATTAAAAGATTGGGACAGCACAAGAGAGTGGAGGGGACACCTACTGTAAATAAAGGTAGATAATAACACAGGTGCATTATGTGGATTGAAGCTCAATGTTTGAAAGAAGCATCTCACCAAAGCACAGATCCTAATGATTATACAATCTCTTTTGTCACATATACAGCATGTCCAGGCAAAAGCTTGAGCTTTATCTTATCAGGCTTGGAGATCTACTCCAAACTGATTAGGTCTCTTACGTGCACACACACACACACACGCAGGCACGCACACACATACACACACACGCAAGCACACACACACACGCACGCACACAGTGAACAGGGTGATATTCCAAATGTGGCCTTTTTCTGTTTATTAAAATTATTATTATTATTGAGAGGCATACATTACAGTGCAAACAATTCTTTGGCAAACGTACAATACAAATGTCAGATAGGAACTATATCTACATTAACCACGTCAGGACAGTGTAGGTAAAACATGTTCAGTCTTGGAGCAGTGCATTGCATTGATTCATTGTTGGGTTTTTTTTTCTTTTTTTTTTCTGGGTGGGATTGAAAAAAACAAAACAAGTGGGGGACACAATGAGAAACAGATGAGAGTAGACAGGGGAAGGTAACAAATAAAACAAAAGAAATTACATTGAATATTAACATGATGACTGGTAATGCAAAGAAAAAGAGGTCACAGTGCTTTGGCAACCAACTCTTGGAACATTTGTCCACATGCAAATCCATAAACTCACACACACACATGCACGCACGCACGCAAACACACCCACCCACACACACACACACACACACACACATTTGACACACTTTTCTAAACAATTGGCAGAGATGAAAAAATGGCAATCTGGGAATAGCGGAGACCAACTATCAATAGAGATCTGATGACAGTAGAGAGGTGAAAAACAGTGAAAACAGACTGTTGTATAAACCTGCCACTAACACTTAAATACACTGTCTCATACCACCTTGCCAACACGGCTGCATGCCTGGCATTCAACTGCACCATTCGAGGCATTCTCAGAGGGCGGCCTTGTTGCTGCTCTGAGCAGCGTCATTTTTGTTTAGTTGTTTTTTTACCGTTACCAAATAACCAAAACGATGGATAGCTGCAACTGTTACACAGCAAATAGCAGTAGGAAAAGGAACACTGGAAGATTACAGCGGCGCCCATGACATCACTCACCCAAGGGGGCTTTTGTCTGTGTGAGAGCAGTGCATCTGTTAGGGAGCACTCAAAATAAGATCACTCAAAATCGGCAAAGAAATCCCGCCGAGGCTGCTGTTCCGATAGACACTGCTCCCCCCCCCAAGCTATGCCAACCCGGTCTCAACTTGCTCATATGGCTTCCATTTTCAGAAGGGGTGAAGAGACCTGTGCATAAGTCTCAACCCTGCTTTTCCATGTCTCAACCACAGCGAAAGAAAAAAGACAATTCCACAGTCAAGAAACCCTTCTCACCCATATTAAGGGGTTCCCTTTGCTCGGTACAATACACCAAAAACAAAGGATTGCTCAAACTCAAGCAAAAAGGAATAATAAAATAAAAATCCCCAAAAGAAAATGGAACCATTCTGAGAGGAAAAAAAAAAGAAAAGAAAAAAGGCTAAGTTGTCGTGAGTGAGCGCTTGACAGAGGAATGCATACAATGGCGTCCACACATTATGCTGGAGTGAGGAGGAACGCAGGTTCACATCAGCCCAGGAAATGGTTGACAATCGTTTGGGCAAAAGTCCTTCAGTTACGCCTAGTTTGTGGACTAATAGGCTACCTCACACCTCCGTGCTGTGACTCATCTGCTGTGGTAGACTCAGCATGAACATGAGGCTAAGTAAGTACTGATTTCTGCTACAATATTCAAATGCATTTCCATTGGAAAAAAAACAAACAAAAAAACAAACATGCTATTAATTCAAATCTTTGACATTATCAAGTTAGAAATATTTAGAAAAACACATTTGGGGAGAAGTACACAATAACATCAGGGTTAAAAAAAAAAATATATATATATACCTGTATATATAACGGTTGGTATTATTTTGTTTCTCACTGCTTTTTAAAGGCTGACCTATTGAAGTTTAGCATGACATAGCAGGAAGCTTGTGTAAGTTGGGGAGGGGGCCAGTGCCATATGGCTATACCTCAGTCAAGTTCAGGGACAGGCCAGCAAATACAGAAATCCCAGATGTACGTGAACCAACAAGATGCCTGTTGTGAAACAGACAGCTATTCAGTAGACATTTTTGTTCCATTACAAAAGCTGTTTTTGTGTAGGGCTTCACATTATCTTCATATTTTTATGAAAAAAAAAAAAAGGAGAAGAAAAATACAAAACTATAAAACCGTATAAAGCACCTAGGATTAAGATTATCGCAAATTGTAAAATGTCTTTTGTAGTGAATGAAAAAAAAAGAAAAAGATTCTCTCAATTGTGATTTACCATAAAGAGGCATATAATATGTGTATATAGGTTTCTTTGCAGACTGTTACGGAATAACAGATCAAACAATACTTTAAAGGTTTGTCCTTAGTGACTAAATCATTTGTTAAAAAGGAAGGAAAATAGCACCAGCTTTTTTTTTTTATTCGGTATCTCTAACCTGAGAAATTATTTGTGAGACAACAAAATGGCCGCCGGCTTCCGATCTACTTCCCTTTCCTGCTTGGTGGCGGCACAGTGATGCCGTGTTTTCACGGCGCGTACACCGTAGCTTGAGGAGCCTTTGATGGCTGGCCGTCCGCAAAGGTGGAGATCCGCCCGTTTTACATCCATGCAACCATCAGTTGAGGAATTCAGTCCATTTCGTCGCCAGCATAGTTGCCAGGAGGTTTCAAAGCAGGGCCCCTCAACTGCTGATCTCGGAGTAGGCAACGACAACCCCAAAAAAATATAATCCCTCCGCGTAAAGAAATGACAAGATAAACAATAGATACCAGGCGAGTGGATGTTGTGGTCACGGCTTAGCACACCTTGGAGAGTCTCATTCTCTGTATCTTAATGTGTGTGTGTGTGTGTGTGTGTGTGTGTGCGTGTGTGTGTATGTGTGTGTGACTGTGAGTCTATTGGCAACTGTTTGTTGTAGTGGGGGAGAGAGGGAGGAGGACCTGAGGGGCATTACGCGTGGCGGCCGTCTGCCCGCTGCTTTGGTGCCGTTTGCTTGCTTTCCAGGCAAACCGGACAGCAGGTGCCCTTTAGCTTGACAGGGCTCTGGCACGCCGCTGGTGGGCAGGACTCCACGAAGCACGTCACCTGGGCATCCTGGTGAGGGTTAAAGATAGATCCACTTGGTTAAATTTATTTATTGTTGCCTAAAAAAAAGATGGCTTGGTAAGAAGACCAAATGTGGTGCGGTGTGATGGCTTAAGGGGCTTCAGCTACGTAGATAACATCTAGCTGACAATACGGGAATGAAAAGACAAAAAAAAAAACGTACCAATGTCAAAAATGACAGGTGCAGGGAAAGAGGTAAAGAGAGCGGAAAGAGAGAGCGAGAGAGAGAGAGAAAGAGAGAGAGAGAGAGAGAGAGAGAAAGAAACTGGGAGGAATGACAGCAGAAAGAGTTCCAGGTTTGGCATGCGAACGCCAGCACCTCTGCCAGGATTTGACGCAAGAGGGATGCGGAACTATGAAGCAGAAAGCCTCTCAGGGGAGCTCTCTGCATGTGTGTGTGTGTGTGTGTGTGTGTGTGTGGTAGGTAAACCCAATGCTTTCAATATGCTCGTTTGGGTTTGTATGTGCATGGTTACAAAAGTGTTCGTGTCAGAAAAGTGGGGGTGCATGTGGTTCAGAGGCAGGAAACAGTATATAGCGAAGCGCTGACGTACCCTGCATTCACATGTCGTACAGGGCTCCTCGGTCCAGCGCTCGCCGTCCGTTCGCTCGCGGCCCTCTGAATCAGTGCAGTCCGTCTTGCTCAGGCGAGCTTCAAGTCTTTTGATCTGAGTGGAGAAGGACTGGGGTTAGCCTTATAGACGGATAGATGGAACTCTCAAGAGAAGATGGATGGATGGATGGATTGCAGACGGAGGGATGGAAGGAGGTCAAGTTAATCCAAGTGGTAGCGCGGACTAACAAAGTGGTACGGTATGCTCTGGTTTGACTCATAGCCTGTGGTCGCACAAGGGTGAATGTCAAAATGTTTATTTATGCATTTTATGCATTTAGCAGATGCTTTTGTCCAAAGTGACTTATAGGTGAGGATCAGAACAATCAAAGCATACAATTTAAATTGAAGCAACCACAAGTTTAAGTGCTATACTACTAAGGTGCCAAAATGTCATCTAGAAAGAAGTGACAGATCGCTGCAGGAACAGAAATGGGGTCAGTTAGTATTTTTCTTTTTTCCCCCTCCCTTTAATTATATAAACGTCATTCGTTAGAGACACAATACTTACACAATGCTCCTTTAAATAATTAGATACATTAGATACAAACTAATGACATTATTTAAACAGGCTGCTTGTGACGAAACCCCTTTGTTTGCATACAGAATACACATAGAGGAAAAGGGCTAAGGTTACAGGGTATAGCCAAGAGGTTCACTGAAAGAACATGCCCATTCAGTGTAGATGGAGGTGGAAAGTGAGAAAATAAGGCTTGGACCTGAGAGCAGAAAGAAAGAGAAAATAGAGAAAAGTATCCTGAAATGTCAAGCTAGCAGCATATTCCTTGCTGGTTTTATTTGTGAAATGTGAAAACGGTGTGGCCAACTTTCTGCTTTTGGAGCAATTGTTACCAGCTGTGTATGTGTGTGTGTGTGTGTGTGCATGCATGCGTGCGTGTGCCTGCCAGTCCAATTGTGACCAGTGAATCTGACCTGTTTGCGTAAACTTGTAATAGTCTTCTGCATGTCAGAGACAAATTCCTGGAAGTCGTTGATTGAGGGTTCAGTGCTGGCCTTGGAGGTCGAAGTGACGTTCACAGCATTTTCTCTGGCTCCATCCTCTGGACTAAAAGCATCAGAATAGGAAAATAACATGAACGCATTGTATTTAAATATCTAACCTAGTGGACCTAGTGTTATGGACCTAGTGGACCATTTCCCCTTCAAACATTCAAATCCCCAGTCGATGCTAAAACTAGCGACTAACTAACTAAGTCTTTCACTCTTATACTCTGGTTGCATCTCATTATGTTGTTGAGACATTTTGAAATGACCTCCCAACAGTGGCAGCTTGCGTTACCTTGTCTCCTGGACGTTTTTAGCGGGCTCATCCCCAGCATAGCTGTGGTCAGCTGACCTGCGTCCTCTGAAGTGGTAGGACAGGGCGTTGAACTGGCCCTTGGTTCGACAGTCTGTGGAAATAAAAAAAGATCCGGGGGGGGAGAGAGAGAGAGAGAGAGAGAGAGATCAGTGACAATACATTGCCTAAAGCCTGACAGGAACAATCCAACAAGTAACATTCTACTGGAGATACACATTTAAATAGATGTAAGTGGATTTCCCCACCGAGTTTGATAAAAGGGAGAAAAAAATCTGGGCAAACGCAATATAAAATAAAACAAAATAACCTCAGAAATCCTACGGCAGTCATCCAATTAGTGGTGAGGTTTCTTCTTTCTAGGGTAATCTCATTGGTCGATAGTACGATGGCAGCCCACTAAATCTCTGGGCTTTCCTGTCTTTTTGGAAAAGTCCACAGTTTTACGCCTACATTTCTGCAAACTTTAGTAAGGTTCTGACTTCTGAGTTGAACATTTGGCAGTGTGAGTTTACACATCCTCTCCAATCAGCAGGACTTCACTATTTACTGTAAAAGGCTTATTGACCTGAAAATAGGCTTGATAGCAACACAAGTTCCTACTGCATGCTGGTAGAGACGCATCAGCACACAGGAAAACACTAACACACACTGATGGCCTTGTGGGATGTCCATGGACACGCACACACACACAACCGAGCGACCGGACTTGCTGCTTCACACCAACACTGAAACAAACGCCTCACCTCTCTCTATCTCTCTGTCGTCTGGCAGTCTACACTGTTATGTTACCTTCGCTCTTCGCTCGTTATTTTTGCGACGGGGGAGGTGAAAATGGAGGACACAGTAGGGGAAGAAAGGAGAATAAATAAAGGCACCGTGCGGCGGTTATTAAAAGTGCTTATTGTTTCATCCCAGAATATTCTTAGTAATAATGAAACCCTCGGTGGGGCGGCCCATTTGAGTCCGTTACACTACCTCAACCACCAATAATAGGAACATACATAGAACTAGACCGTCCAAAGCTGTTTTTTTTCTTCAGACGGAGATTAAGCTTTGAAACTGAAACAGTCCATAACACACTTCTGACCCCTCTTCCTCAATCACCAGTTCATCCCTCTGCCGAGCCCTATTTCATGCTTGGTACCCTCCAGATTGGACACACAAAACCAAACCACCTCCAGATGTACCAGGTTTAGCCGGCATCTTTTTTCTTTTTGCGCCCCTTATAAGATCTTGGAGTTTTTATGCTACAATTCAGCCATTTGAAAACGTGACATAAACATTTTTATAATTATACATTAACATTCAATATATAAACTGTAAGTATAGTATAGTATATATATATATATGTAACAATCACAACTGTTTTTTATGTGTCAATGGGTCTCATGCAGGAAGCAATACACAAACAAATCTCCTATTAATTTTAAGCGTACCCACAATTTGTTATTTTGTTCGTACACGTTGATTTCTGGGATTCACCAATGTTTTCTTATTTTTGCTCTTCCTTACGTAATAGAACATTTTACTTACCAAGATAAGAAAAAAAATCTTGTTTTCACAGTCTACACATATCCAACTTGGATTACTACATTTGTGGGCTACAGAAATACTATTGGCCCATTGATCCCAATTAAGACTATAAAAACCCTTGGATGACATTGTGTGCGTTCAGCTTCTTCTGAATGGCTTACAGACAGTACATACTGATCTAGATGCTTTGGCCATTGCAGAGAACGATCCAGTCAGACTTTTTAGTGACGGAGGAATGGCTGCTGTTTCAGATATGCCAAGAGCACTGCTTTTAGGTCACCATAGAGCGCTTGGCTTGGGTAATGCGTTTACATTTTTTTGCTTCCATTTTCATGTCACACCACTTTGTTTTCATTTCAGTTACCGTGCATCCCTCTGCTGACACGGCATTTACAGCATCACTAATGTTTTGTCATTGCTGGGGTTTTTGGTTTTCCTGTAACAGCAGTACTGACGCTCTGGAAAATCACATGTTTACTTTGTTGAAGTTTATTTAACAGTATGTTGATTTCACTACTGCTGACCTTCTTCTTCTTCTGACTTTTTTTGGTGGCATCTCTCCAATTCCTGGCCATGTGCCAGAGTATTTGCACATGGCACAACACCTGCCCTTACAGTATGTAGTGTTTCCTATGCTAATAACAATCGGCCACGCGCCTCCAATGTATGATCAAGTGGGAGTCATCATTCAGCACACCTGGGTAAGAGCAGATGTGGAGGGTTAAGAACGTTTGCTGCATCTGGAGTTCACTTCTCTTAGGTTTTCTCTTAACAGAAAATGAAAAGACAATATAAGAAACATTTAAGAAAATGTTGCTACATGAGGCTCAGCGTGTCAATTATGTCAAATCTCAGCTCCTTCCTAGTGGATCCTTGGGTGCATTCAGCATTTTGGCCCATGACCAGCTGACTACCTGATATCACACAAGACTAAATACGCAAATTCAAAAAAAGATACCGTAAGAAAAAATAGCGAAGACAAACCTTCCTAGTGTATTTCACAGTGTATTTGCCAGTTTAGAACTTTAACATGTTAACATGAAAAAAAGGCGTGATTAATTAACCACACAGTAAGAATGAACAATGAAATTCAAGCTTAACTTTTTGGCTCATTGAGTGCCATGTTTTTACTGCCCTGTATGAACTTGGACCATTCCTTATGTGATCCCAAAGCTGATTATTGACATATAATCTATTCTTTACATGCGTTGGACTGGTATCCAATACTGGTATCAATGCATACTTTAATGCTTTAAGCGTCACATTTTTGTTTCTTTGTGATCTTTAAGCATAGCAACACAAATGGATGAATTGATTTAGTTTATGATAATCCTATAATAAATTAGCTAAAGCCTATTTATGGTTTCCTACATCATAATCTTGACATTGATCTTGTTGAACCAAATCCCTCTTAAAAAACACTAACTGGTTTCAAATAAACCTGGATAATCAAAGTAAATCTTGTTACTTTATGCCTTGTAAACACTCAACCATCACCATAATCTCATAATTCAGACCTTAAAGGGTACCGGGAGAACCATGTGACACTACTCTTACACCCAAAACCAGTTCACCAGAACTCCACCAAAATCATTCGTTCATTTAATCATTCCACTGTCACAGTGATCTATCCATGTCATCCCATGGTTAACTGACCATGTTTTTACCACGCTGATTCCTTGGGCCACAGTCTCTGCAGACCTCCTCCGTTATGCTGACTTTGTGTGTGTTTTTCTTGGCTAGACATGCATTGGACATGCAAAATTTGCTCAGCAAGTTTACTGGGGTTTTCTGTGGAGATTGATTGATTGATTGATTGATTGATTTTATTTTTATTTTTGTGTCATGCACAGAAGTGCCCAACCCTCATGGGTTTACAAGACACCTGTAGTTCAGTTAACGGTCGCCATTTTCCGCTACTGTACTAAACGTGAATTGTTGCGGTTGCATTATGAGAGCGCTCCGCTACCTTCGCAGCAGTCCTGCCACATGCGCAGGTCGATCCTCGGCACGTCCTCGCAGCTGCCGTAGCCGTGAGGCAGCTCCGCCACGTTGAATACATCCTGCTGGATGCGCGTGATGTTGTCCCCGTTGTCGCACAGCACCCGCGTCAGTGAGGCCTGCTTCAGCTGGGTCAGCTGAGCCGGTGTAAACACGCCCGGGTTCTCATACCAGAACCTAGGGAGGATGGGGTAGAGGGGGAGGATACAGGGAAAGCATCCTTGTTTTAGAATGTTAATAGTAGCCATCTTTTATGCTAAACAGATGCGATAAATGTGAACAAAACAGCGACTTTTTTTTGCCTAACAAAAGTTGGTGCTCAAAAGAAAATAAAGACATTGATCTTTGATCTGTAGAATCATTAGTTTTCTTTAAAAAAAAACTAGGGGAAAACCGGGGGTACAGGGAGGGTCTTTTTGCTTATACTCCATTATCCAATGCATGAGGTAAAAAGCTTGGTGGTTTTTATGTTGCGACCTAACCTGTCACCATCTCGCAGCCGTTTGAACTGGGCGGCCAGCAGACACATGAGGGTATGCCCCAGCCTGCTGCCGGGCACCAGGTCTTCAGCCATCAGGGCGGGGAACAGGTCTACGTTCAGAGGTGTGCCATACAACCTGGAGAGGGAAGGCACAGGGATGTTAGCGCTGTACAATCAGAATCAGAATCAGAATACCTTTATTGTCATTGCTCAGAGTACAACGAAATTGGTTAGCAGACCTTACGGTGCATTGAGACAACAA
Organism: Stylephorus chordatus; assembly: GCA_900312615.1. NCBI lineage: Eukaryota > Metazoa > Chordata > Actinopteri > Stylephoriformes > Stylephoridae > Stylephorus > Stylephorus chordatus. The sequence goes on along the minus strand of OMPB01037918.1, from coordinate 1,468 downwards.
AAACAAAATAACAATAGAGTTAAAACTATGCTAGTTAAAAGGCAAAAATAAATAAATCTATATATATGTACCCTATAAAGCAATACGATAAAAAACAGTATGATAAGTTTAGCAGCTGAAGATATTGCACTTCAGGATATTGCACATTTACTGAATTGCAGTGGCCATTATATAAGTAGTGCAACAAATTATATATACATTCAGTTGAGTGCAGTTGGGATGTAACAACCCTGTTACATCATTCACCAAGCGATGGATATACAAAATCTGGAAATGTTATTTTAGCATTAGGCTAACGTTAACATAAGGCTATCCTAATACAGCATTAAGCTAACAGATAGTTTTATGTAAATAAATATGAATCTGTGAGATATGTATCCTTATTGTTCTCATAAAAAAAGGGACAAACACGTAGTCAGCGATTCACATTTTAACATGTCCACGTCCTGTACCTCTGCAGCCTCTCTCTGACTGTGGGATTCTTGATCTCGTTCCTCAGGTCGTCAAAGGTCTGCGCGGAGGTGAGGTTGCAGAAGGTCCGGTAGTCGTTGTACGGTGGTATGCCGTGGTCCCTGCCACGCTGGATGTTCATGGCGGCCAGGTCCAACGCCACGGCGTGTGCCATGGAGAACAGCCTCTCCGTCAGCTCCGTGTTCAGCAGCTGCGTGGAGACACGCATCTTCCCGGCGACACCAAAGAGCCCGCGGAGCAGCGGGTCGATGCCGCCCTCGTTGACAATGCGGAAGGGGGAGAAGAAGGCCCGGTGCAGGGAGATGTGGCCCTGCGGGATGGGCTGGAAGTCCTGGTCCAGGCGGTAAAGAATGGGGTTGATTAGCGTGTGTCCGAAGCGGAAGGCGGCGGTAGCGAAGGCGTTGAGGATGCCAGCGTTGACGTTGGGGTTGTAGCCCACATAGGCCCCCATCAGCTTCATGCCCGCCTCGCCAAGGATCTGGGGGATAGAGTCATCGTTATGATCATGGTTATTAATATTGTCATCACCCTGGTATATTCATTATTTGCTCCGCAACTGAATTGCATTTTTATTTTTTTGCTAGAATAATGATCATTAGCAGTATTAAAAACAAACAAACATCTGTTGTATAGAAAAGCTACATATTCTCCTCCTGATATTAGGAATTAAACTTTCACTTCTATAAATCAGAGGACCAGAGGCTCCGTTACCTTAGGCAGCCAGTGGCTGTAGGTTATGTGCTGCATCTGGGCCCCGACTATCTTCCTGGCCTCGTGGTAAATGGTGTCCCCGTCCCAGTGTGGGTTGAGTCTCAGAAGCTCTGTGGCGATGCGGTTGTGCTCCCTGAACCACACGGTATGCATGGCCGTCAGACCCAGCTGCTCGTTGGCCCGGTGGTCGCCTGCCAGGAAACAGGGGATCGGACTCTCGTTCTCGTCCCGCATGCACTCTGTGGGAGGCCCCGTGGCGAACGGCAAGAGGGGCTTGCCCGTCCGC
>OMPB01037893.1:0-18416 GCA_900312615.1 Stylephorus chordatus | reverse complement strand
TTGAAAAAATTGAACTTTCTGTCGGAGAACGTATGCGGTGGTCTCCCAGAATGCATTTCGCACCAGCCAGCAGGCTAAGGAGGATTTTGAAGCGATCTGAAAGCTGGTTTAATTATGGCTCTCAGACAGTTAATATGTCACTTTGTTAAAGGTGCTGTGCCAGGCGACTGAATTAGAAAAAAATAGAAAAATGTTTAAATTCTAAGCAACGCCTCCTCCCCAATCAGAGATGGCCCCGAAACCGAAATCAAACTCAATGTGCATTCGTCAAACTGCACATTGAGTTTGCAGTTTGACTTACAGATGGGTCATCCAATCAAAGGGAATGGTCGACCATCGGATTGGTTGTCCCGTTTTGGCCCCTGCTCCTCACACAGATGCTCAAATTACATCATTGATGTGTCAAATATCTTATGTCACTGATTACTGTCGAATACTTTCCAGATATATGGAGAATTTAAAAAATTTGCCATAAATGAACCGAAAGGGATAGCACCTTTAAGTTTTAATATTTTTTCAGGTGAGAACGTAACCACATAGAGTCCATATACAATATGCGGTCAGTTTATCAAAATTCTGCTTGTTTGTAATTTGCTATAAGACAATTCGAAGTGGTTACTCGGCTGACTGGGGAGTCTGTTTGGAATAGCAGGTGACAGCTTGCGTTGATCACGTGGGGGCATAGTGCGCAAATTATACGGAATTACCCTATGGACATCGGACAAATGCCAGTGGAAACGAGGCGTTCGGATCGGATCGCATACGTGCACAAATGCCAGTGGAGGCGTAGGTCCAGGGTTCTTCATGGCTTTAAGATGTTTTGAAAACAATTGAAGGTCGTTTATTAAAATAATAGATAAAGGAGGCGAATTAATGTATTTGCATCTATGAATAAAGTGTTTTATAAAAATGATTGAATGAATGAATTATTTATCAGAAATTCCACCTCCGCTCAGTGAACTACATCTCTCGTCTTGCACAGTAATACGTCACCAGCACCAACATGGCCGTGTGTGTAGTCTTTCTAATTACGTATTTTCGCATACTTCTTATACTTCAACAGTTTTACGACAAACTGCGACTTTCTTGACTAGCAAAATTATATTTTAAATTGACAAACATCATATGTGTAATTCATGGGACAATTCAAACGGGATCAAAAAAACAAATAAAAAAAAAACATTTGTCTCTCGCCATTGACTTCCATACAATAGGGTCCCATGAAAGCGAAGGGACTTCGCCAATCTATGTTTTTGAAAATGTTAACAAACACGTTTTCGACTGTATCCATTGGTTTCTCTTGTGACAATACATGTGGTAATCGGTGCAACCTAATCAACTACAATTACAATTCATGCATAACATATCTCTTCGATGTAGTCTCTCCAAACGTTTTCCAAAACCTCCTCTTTTTAACGCAGATAAATACTCACATTCTCAAATAAAACATTAGCTGGTAAACTTAGATTATATTATTATCAAAGTTTATCTCAAAAGTATGGTCTCTGATGGTGTGGTGTATGGTATGATATACAGGTGTTTTTCATTCCAATTCTGTTTGATTTGATGATGCTACTATCACTATCTATTAACCTTTTACATCTGTGAAACGAGTTAATTTCCAGTTTGGGCCCCTCCTAAACCAGAATTTAAACTGTCGTTTTTTTTTTTTTTGCCAGCCTCAGTTTCAGCTGTGACGTCACGTGACAGTCACCCAGGTCAGCCCACCACTTCAATTTCCGAGCCAATGAGCCGTAGTAGCTGGCAAACTAGCTAGCTAACCGGTCACGGCTTGTCGACGTAGCATTTTCTTGTGGGATAAATAATTACTTGTACGTTACCTAGGTGGACGTAATTGTTATCATTTAAACCCGAGTTAAAATGAAGAAGCGAATGGACTTTGAGTTTTTACTGATTTACATGTTATCTGTATTGTATTCGTGTTCAGCTTTTTATCTTCCGGGTTTAGCTCCAGTAAGTTTTTGTAAAGAAGGTAATGGAGATGAAGGTTGCCAGGTAAAGTGAAAACAAATATTGATATGTAGATTTGCTATACAACTATACGAGTGGTTATCGTGATCACATTTCTTTTTAAATGGCATTCTATTTTTTTTGACAGCTGTTTATTGGGCCCTGATTATACCAATGGTGGAACCACCACAATTTTTAGATGGCAAACATTTACTGCGTGTACTTACTGTAATTACCACTGTCAAGGGAATATTTATGCAAGTAATACAAATGTCTTAGCATCAAATAGCTAGCACATGCACTGAAGTAAAGTGCAACTACCGGTATGTACATTTTCTGCTGCCTCGCTTCCCGTTACACATGGCAATATTACTATTTACATGTAGAATATCGTGGTATTAAGGTACATGTGTTAGATATATAATGGGAATCCACCGAGCTAACTTGTCAATTACCTGCCCTTAACATTGTGCCTTAAAATACTAGTGAAATTCTCTACTGACGGTATGCACCTTGTTACTTTATTACAGACTTCTATTCAGCTCTTTGTGAATCGCTTGGATTCAGTGGAGTCAGTCCTGCCTTATGAATATGATGTGTAAGTAAAATTATCGTTTCATGGTGTAACTTCTCTACATGTGTTCAGGCCCACTGAACATCACCCACTTATGTAGCTCAAATTGTTACACATTTTGTTAAAGGTTTGACTTTTGCAAAGATGCCCAAGAGAAGAGACCATCTGAGAACCTTGGACAGGTGCTTTTTGGTGAAAGAATTGAGACATCACCATACAAAGTGAGCCTTGACAGTAAATGTCAATATTTAATATGTGCATCCAGTTTTAATGTTTTTTTTTTTAATTCTTCCACTTAACTTAGTTTATTTCTCTATTAAGACATGTCAGTGACTTTATTTTTTGTGCACGCTATTTTTAGTTCAACTTTAATGAAAAGGTCATGTGCAAGGCAGTGTGCACGAAACAATACAAGAAAGGCGATCGGGATGATGCCACCAAACTGGATTTCCTCAAGATGGGAATGCAGCTAAACTACCAGCATCATTGGTATGCAAATAATATGGCTCTTACTCCCACCGTTGTGCTGTGCCATACTGAAATCCTTGCTCCCGCTTTAATCTCCTTTACCCATTGCAACTGACCCAGACCGCAAGTACCCGTGCTGATTTTAGCTACTGCTCTGGGGTAGGTAGTAGTACCATCCGTCCTGCAATTCGATACTGCAGACCATTGATTGTTCAATGGAAATCATCACAATTTGTTCACCTGCAACAACCGCCATTTTTGAACACCTCAACAGCAAGAGAGAGTAACGTTAAACTAGAAAAGGACATTTCCTGAAGAAAATGTGAAGTGGGCTAGCCACCCACATCTACCCACCCACAGTGGGTAGATGTGGGCTAGTGCTGAAAGCAGTGAGCTTTCAGCCCACTAACTAGACATCAGCTAAACAAAAACTACTCAAGTACTTTTACTTAAGTACATTTACTTGAGTACTTTCCACCTGTCATTCAAATGGAATCATTGTTCAACGCTGTTCCCCTTTATGACCTTGCAAGAAAACATTCTAAATTGGAAGCTTTGAACAGAATTTGCGCAATCATTATGTTGCGCAACTCAAATCGTGTTGTGCAACAGGGTGCACAGCTCTCTGGGACCCCCAGGGATCCGGTTTTGGCCCCGCCCCCATTAGGCGGGGCCTATCGTATAGTAATGGGTAAGCGATACAGGTAACGATGCACGTGTAGGATAGGAATGCTTTCCGGCACGGCACGACTGTGGGCAAGAGCCATCTGTGAACAGATGCATCAGATGTGTGAAACATAATGGTTTTACACTCAAATGAGAAGCAGATCCAATGGGCAAACCAATTTTGTTTTGTCTCAGGATCATAGACAACATGCCTGTGACATGGTGCTACAATGTTGAGACCAACCAGAAGTACTGCAACCCAGGATTTCCCATTGGATGCCTTGTCAACACGGATGGCAGAGCCAGGGATGCTTGTGTCATTAATGTGAGTTTGATCGGCTACTAGCCTCAGATCATTTATAATGATCATGTGTATAAATATAACAAACATTTGCAGGTGACTGACGTATAGCTTACATTTTGATGAAAATCTAGGCATAACGCTGCAAGACTTTCTGCCCCAAGGCTGAGCGCACATCCAGGTTTATTTGTATACAGCGAACAGGTCTATACTTTACAAAGAATGGAATAAAATATATAAAATAAAATTATTTAGTGTATTTTTTTAATGTAATTATTCTAGTAATGCAAAATGCAGTTTCTCTTAATATTCTATTGCAAAAAAAAATCATGTTAAACTCACCACTGCTCCGTCTGTCACGTTCACTCCCCCTCCCCCACGTCTCTCTCCCCGCTTATATTCACCAATCACTATGGCCTATGTGATATACAAACTATGGAAAACCATATGACACTGAATCATACTGTACACTCGGAGGGTGAATGTTGTTTTGCACACAAACTGACTAAGAAATCTCAGTAGCTGAGGTACGCAAGTTGCATACTCCGTGTACCGCTGGGGGCCCCAGCTGTTCATGAATATGACAGAGTATAAGAGTTGAGATGTGTTGGTCCTCGGTTAGAATGATGGCATGTTTTGTATCTTCGGGCATGGAAGCTTTATTTAGTAGCCCTCCAACCTCAGACCTCTTTCCTACATTGGCTGAAGTTTGTAGATGGTGCTCTTTTTTACTTTAGATTTTCCAGATGCTAATGCAACAATCTCGTTATGAAATCCTTCCCATTGACTGAAGCAAACCATAGATGTCTCAGCTTTAAAGGGACCATCTACTGACAACCTCTGTTCTCCCAATGTGGCTTTATTTCTGCAACTCCACATTGACATCAGCCAGTAGTTGACAACCATTGCCACTGGTATTTGCAGTAATTAGCTGCTTCCTTTCCTTAAAATAATTTTCAACTTGAGCGTCCAACCTACTGCAACTTTCAGCCTTTTCCAACTGGAAAAGTGAGTGATTAATTCATGTGTGCCGTCACTTGAAACATCTTCAGTGACCGCTGCATTTACTGCAAAGCTCCTTTTAACTTCCGGGTCATCGGCAATGTGCTGGCCACTCGTTTTCTGATTTCCACAGAAACTTTGGACGTTCGATCCATCTCCTTTGAACCAAATGTTTAATTTTCAGTCCCCATCTGCCGGGTTATGTGCCGAGGCTTCTCTGATAGTTGCTACTCTGTTCGCAACAAATGTCTGGAACCTTTCGTTCCAGACAAGATTGAAACCTGTAAGATTAACCAACTCAGCCTTGTGGTTAGAATGTCTGCCCTGAGATTGGGAGGTTGGGGGTTTGATCCCCGGCCGAGTCATACCAAAAGACTATTAAAAAATGGTACCCAATGCCTCCCTGCTTGGCACTCAGCAATAAAGGGTGTGAATGTGTAACTGTATGAATGTGATCTTTCCTGAAAAAGAGATGCTTCATCTCAGGGAAATCTTCCCTGAATAAATAAAGGTTAAAAAAAAAGATTTCAATCTTTAGACAACAGCAGTTGCATAACTGTTTCCTTTGTACTGTGACCATTTCTGTAATTTTGCCTTGTTGCTTCCTTTACTTGTACCAACTTGAGTGTCCTGGATGTCACCAAAAATTGGATCGGAAACAATTTTGCCTTGGAGATTCACAAGAGATTTCACATGCAGTCACTCTCCATATCTCTCTGAGCTTATAAGGAAGTTTCTGAATTATTGCTTTCATGTTTGTATATTGAGTTGTTTAAATATTGCAATTCCTCCATAGTGTTGCAACACTCTCCCATAGCAACAAATATGTATTTAGCCCCTTTTTCATCTTAACAGAAGGCCATCCAATGATTTTGTCCACACAGGCAGCTGTGACCTTTAATTCATTACCAAAATGTTTTTGGAGAATGTCTTTGGCCACAGTATAACCTCTCTCTGGAACCATGCGCTGACCTTTAATTCATTACCACAGCATAACCTCTCTCTGGAACCATGTGCTGGCAGCTGCACACTAGATCTCTAGGCTGCTCCTTATTTTTTTCCCAGATAAAAAAATGATTGCTTCAGATAATCCAGATAAATCGGAACATGCCATAGCTGTAGTTGGTATACTGTTGTCATGACAATAACAGAACGACGTAGCTGTAGTTGCTATACTCTTGTCATCACCCGTTGTCTTTTTGGAATGTTATGAGCCAATAAACACATCTGTTTAAATACATTCATTCATTCATTGACATTTTTATTATTATTATTTATGTCAGGAGCCTAAATGTACAGGAAATCGAAATCTGTTAGCCGTGACACAAAAAATTGACGTTGTTTGAGAGCTCCCCCAAAATCTCTCAAATGAGGCTTGCAGGGGAGCACATGCCCTTTTCAGGGGAGCCGAGCTCCCCTTAGCGCCCCCGTAATTCGAACCCTGCTTTCCTGCCTCCGCTTGCAGATAATGTAGACTTGCTAGTTGCTGCTCTTTGAGACATTACCTTTCCAACCTGAGCATTTGCTGGGAATATTGGATTCGACATTTGAAATGCTGTCCTGAGGCACCACAATAACCCCATCATTATTAATGTCACTGATGCTGTCAGCGTGCAGGCAGCCTTCATTGTAAGACAACCATTTGTTTACACCAGCAATGAAGTCATTGACACTGAGTTACTTTATACCACATTTCATGTTTTCCCTCCTCATCTTTAGGTAAAAGCCCCATCAGAGTTTGTTTTTAACAGCTTTTTTACAGCGTGGTCAATGTACTCTTCATCCTTTAGTCAATTATACAAATTGGCGCGGTCTTGTGTAAACACGGAGCTCTTTGTTTTACGTCAGTCACAGCCTATATGTTGGATTTTACGCGCAAAGTTATGGACACCTTTACATTACAATGGCCTTTCCTTTGTTGGAGGTAGTGTTACATACAGGTGTCCTGAGGTCCCGGGTTTCCTCCATTGTTGCCCGCACCTGCAACGGCTCTGGTACAAACAGCCAAAGAATACAGCAGCCCTACCGGAATGTAGTCAAACGATAGCATACACCCAATGTTGTCCTCATTGAAGCTTTTTATCTTAATGGAACACAGGCAATTTACAGTTATCTTGATGAAATTTAGGATTTATCCATTACATTTTTTATATAACATAAGAATGTTATGCAAATACTGAAATTATATACATGAAAATGATTCAGCTTGTATGCATACAGTAGGACATGAAGGACAAAATGTACGACAGCAGTGTATCTCACCTTACCTAAGATTACACAAACAAAACTGAAATGTACTTTTTTTCTTCTTCTCCTTTTTCAGTCCGATTTCAATAAGAAGAACACATTCTATGTATTCAACCACGTGGACATCAAGATCACTTTCCACAGTGGAGAGTCGGAAGGGTGGAAAGGGGCGCGACTGGTGGCTGCTACTCTGGAGCCCAAGAGGTACAATTTGCCCGGTGACCAGGCAACGAAGTCTGTGTCTATAGAGTGTTGCTTTAGTAGTTGTTATTCTTCTATGAAGATCATTATTTTGTCAAATAATGGTTACATTAGGCCACTTTTTTCAGTCTGTGGAATATTGCAGAAAATTATATTTTCACATCGCAGATTTTACAAAGTCTGTCGCAGATTTTAGGATTTTTTTTCCCCCGCGGAATCCTGGGAGTTTTGCGTTTATGTGTGTGGTTTTTAAGAGATCGTTATTAGCCGGCCGAAGTAGCCTACAATGACGCCAAGTAATGATTGCGCAATCACCTCGGTCCTGTCCTGTTTGTTCGTACTTCGCTTATATACTACTGATAATATCCTTAAATTTGTCAAAACATATCGTTATTAATTAATACATTAATTTTACAATGTTAGCTTTTATTAAAATATAGATATAAAGTCCTCGCCTCCTGATGCAAAAGGTTGACAAGTGGGGTGGGCAATCAAGTTGATTGACAGTTCTCATGACCACGCCCACACATTAGGCTTAGAAAAATACGTTTAAAAAATACTTTTTAATGACTGAATAATAATAAAAAGTATGCACATTTACATTTGCTTTGTTTTTGCCTAAAGACAACTGGCAAGTGTCAATTCAATCACTGTATTACTCCTTTAAAAGGCGAGTAACCATCTCATTAGTATGAAATTAAGTGCGGTCATTCAGACTTGCATGTTACCATAATATATTTCTCGTTTGTTTGTTATTTGCATGCCTTCTACATCAGTATCAAACACGAAGATGAGAACAACCCAGTGTGTGAGGGAGGAGTTCCAATGGAGGTCTTTGCAGAATTTGACAATGACGTGAAGATTACTTACAGTTACTCTGTGACCTTTGAGGTAGGCATGGAAGTTAATATTTCCATTATGTGTCGTAGAAATGCACTGTGGAGTGTCAGACCTGGACTTGGGGGGAATGCAAGTAATCAAAATTCTCTTTCACAGCAAGACAATTCGATAAAGTGGGCGTCGCGGTGGGATTACATTTTGGTCTCGATGCCTCATACCAACATCCAGTGGTTCAGGTATGGTAGGGATTCTTCACAATATATTTTCTTAATGACAAAGTCTTGCTTGTGTGAATTCTTTAACTTAAAATTGTGATTTTGCATCTGTTTGATGAATCAAATATTTTGCCTTATTATTATTATTTTTTGGAAACATTGATCAAAAGGGCCACCGACTCCTGAATCTCCTGAATTTTAAATATGACTGTGTGTGTGTGTGGATGTATTCATGGTGGTTGTCCTTTTTAGCAATTGATTCTCTAATCTGTTTTTAACGATTGTTTCTGTAATCTGTTTCTAACAGTATCATGAACTCCTTGGTCATTGTCCTCTTCCTGTCGGGCATGGTTGCCATGATCCTGTTGAGAACCCTGCATAAGGACATCGCCAGATACAACCAGGTGGACCAGGTAAAGATGGCCACCATTTTTAAGCGCTTCTCCCTCTTTCACTACTGCTCAGGCGATATGCCCATGGCAAAGACGGCTCAAACTCGGGAGGAGACCGAAGAAAGGGGTCCGGGAGGGATTTATTTTGTTTGTTTGGTTTCCCAGTTGATAACAATTCGAATCATTGAGTTGATTTTACTGTTAATACGTTTTCAATACAATATTTATGGCATTTCACAGGCAGACTTGATAAAGGTCCCATCTCCAAAAGGACAACTCATTGTACACTACGTAAGACAGTTAACAGACATTTTGTACTTATATTCATGGTGGTGAAATCAGCTATTCTGGTGGCACCACCTGTGCAGCTCTTTACACAGGATTTAAAGGTCCCATATTTGAGCACTTTAGGCATTTTTGTGTCTATACACGATTATTTTAACATTAGAAATCATCTGCAAGTATTTTTATTCCATAATTCAGACTGCATACTTCAGACCAAGCCTTGATTGACGTTCATGTTCATCCAATTTTTTTTATATAGTTTATTATAAAACGTAAGCTTTAAAATATATATACGTAAGCACTTTGAAATGAAATGATTGCACTTAATAAATCTGGATGTGCTACGTTATAAAATAAGGGTCGGGCTATGCTATGGCAATATCAACTGAGCAATGATTGGTCCAATTCAGTTCCGTTCTTTTGTGACGTTTAGAACGAACACAAATCAAAATGCGTTATTAAAACAGGGAGGATTCCTGTAATAAAGCTGGAAACGGGCACAGATTCCAGATTTTCACAATGTTAGTATGAGCCCTCTGAGTCACAAAACAATGCAGCAAAAAAAGAGAATATGGGACCTTTAATCCTCCAGATTGGGTTAAATCTTATTCACTCCACTAACTGTTTTATACTAACAGGTGGTCAGACGACTTGTGACTTGGTAAACAATGCTGAGTAGTTTCTGAGTGCTTGTTTTTATTAAATGGCTGCTCCCCGCGCACCCCAGGAGGACGCCCAGGAGGAGTCCGGCTGGAAACAGGTGCACGGAGACGTCTTCCGCCCTCCGAGGAAGGGAATGTTGCTCTCAGTCTTCCTGGGACAGGGCACCCAGATCTTCATTATGACCTTCATTACTCTCTGTGAGGACCCTGTCTGTCTGTGTATCTTATCTGTCTGTCTGTCTGTCTATCTATCTATATCTGTCTGTTTGTCCATCTATTTATCTGTCTGTCTCATACATACTTTAGTAGCTGATGTGGCTTCACCCTATCTGTTGTGCAACCAAAGCAAAATTGGTTTCAATCTCAACCCAGCTGGTTGTCTACTATTCCTGCTTCCTGGAATACCCTCCCGTTCCATCGACTGTGTTGTCATGGTGACAAACATCCCTTGTGCCAGCAAGACAATGGGAGTGCTTGTCAATATCAGTTCTCTTTTCTACAATAGTGGGAATGGTTAAAGAAATGTGATGTGTTGACTGTGATGAGCCAGGTAAAAGAGAACGTACAAAATAACCATAAACCTTAGAAGTTAGATCAAGGGTCATTTTTTTAACACTTGTGCAGCAACGTAGCAGCACTTTTCATATGCAGTACTATAGCAGTTGTACCTGTGATACATGTGCATGAATACTACTAGTTCTGATATATTCAAGCTGATTAATCTATAAATTCAATGTTTTTTTTAAATATGTCTCCTGATTTACTCGAAATGAACTTGACGTGACGACGTTGTTGTGCTTCTCCAGTTCTGGCCTGTCTGGGTTTCCTCAGCCCGGCCAACAGAGGAGCCCTAATGACCTGCGCTGTGGTGCTTTGGGTCCTACTGGGCACGCCTGCCGGCTACGTGTCCGCACGCCTATACAAAAGTAAGGAGGGCAAGACGAAACGTGCACAAATGTTCCTTTTGTTTCCACCATGTCTCCGGGGGGGTGGTGCCATGTCCAGCCTCGTCGGGATATTCTAACCCGTCACCTTTCCTTTCCTTCTACAGCTTTTGGAGGTGAGAAGTGGAAGACCAACGTCCTATTGACGGCACTCCTGTGCCCAGGGTAGGAACGCTTGATTATTAATTTCTTCTTACACCGCATATGTTTAAAGAGAGTCCCCTCCAGCACTTTTACTTCCTGGCTTCTGCATACAATTTTCTCCCGAGCTCGCATGCATCAATGTTTTGGATTGAATGTCAGACAACACCATGGACCATAATACTGCACTCTGGGACTTTACTAGCTTCTTCAACCACCATGACGGTGACAGTGTGATGACAGATATTTATATTTTTTTATTTAAGTAGGGACAGTGCATATTAATGGACATTTACAATAAATGTAAATATTCCTGTTTATAGCCAAAGGCTATCATCAGGAGTCCCATAGGCAGGTTGGTGTTACAATAAAAACAACCATAAATATATATAATGTATATCCATAATTCCAAAAATATACATATGTGACAACAACAATGCATTGCCTCTAACTGATCGAGCAGCATAAAAATCAGCTGAATACCGAGCACCCCTGAAGCTGTATAGAAAACAGCGTCTGTAACAACCCTTCCATCTGTCAATGTGTGTATGTGTTTAACAAAAACATCAAACCTTTTTTTTTTTTTTTTTTAAGTTGGTGCACATTACTGCACCATATCTATCACCATCTCCGTCTCATCATCTCTCCCCTAGGATCATTTTTGCAGACTTCTTTCTGATGAACCTGATCCTTTGGGTGGAGGGGTCCTCCGCAGCAATCCCCTTTGGTACTCTGGTGGCCATTTTGGCTCTCTGGTTTGGAATCTCTGTGCCCCTCACCTTTCTCGGTGCCTACTTTGGATTCAAGAAACCTGTGAGTTCAACTATCTTTCCCTTTTTTGAGGCTTTTACCTAAATGCAAAATGGGTTTAAATATTACCTATTAAATTATCTATTAAATATTATATTGTATATTATTATTCTTGGGATTTGTTTGTATCCTTCATGCAAGTATATTGTGTCTTGCTGTCCGTGGGACGCCTACAGGCAATAGAGCAGCCGGTGCGAACCAATCAGATTCCTCGTCAGATTCCAGAGCAGTCCTTCTTCACCAAGCCTATCCCCGGCATCGTCATGGGAGGCATCCTGCCGTTTGGCTGCATCTTCATTCAGCTCTTCTTCATACTCAACAGCATTTGGTATGTTGGCAGGGTTCCTGTTTTGCAGGTCTACAGTTTACATTTACCTACTACCTACTAGAGTACTAATGCAGACAAACAAGTCTGACCATTACTCCCCACTGCTCAACATCCTGTGTGTTTCTGTGTTTCAGGTCTCACCAGATGTACTACATGTTTGGCTTCTTGTTTCTGGTCTTCATTATTCTGCTCATCACTTGCTCTGAGGCCACGGTCCTGCTGTGTTACTTCCACCTCTGTGCAGAGGTTAGAGAATGTCCTCCTACTGAATTTAGATGATCTCAAACTTCCGTTTCACTGGGACTTTAAGAATTTGACTATTTCTCTTTTTTTTTTTTTTTGTTAATAACTTGAGTTACTTTAGATAATAGCTTGATTGTGATTGTGTATGTAAATGCCCTTTGTAATTAATCCTTTTATTTCTAATTAAAGCATTAGGGAAACAAAACATATTACTGCTGCTTAACATTTGGTGACATTTAACCGTCTGTCCAGGACTACCACTGGTGGTGGCGCTCCTTCTTGACAAGCGGCTTCACGGCGGTCTATCTGTTCATCTACGCCATCCATTACTTCTTCTCCAAGCTGCAAATCATAGGGGCAGCCAGCACCATCCTCTACTTTGGGTACACTATGATCATGGTCCTCATCTTCTTCCTGTTCACAGGTGAGAAACAAAACAACCTGGGACTTTCCCTGTTACCTACACACATCAGTCATTAGCCTCGAGTGTATTTACCCGGATGTGTAGTTGTTTGACCGTCAACGTCTTTTATGGTGGGAGAGGCGGAGCTGCAACAATGGCCTGTTGTCTACCAAGGCCGGCAGAGGAATGAAATTACTTCAAAATGCAGTTTCCCTATCCTGTTTGTAGGAAGACTTGGCGACGTTGCTTTGTTGTGCAATATGTTTGCTATGCTCATTGCTCAAAAGGTGTGTAGTACTAAAGAGCCAATGAGCTTTTAACCGTTTGGATTCACACATTTACATTTACATTTACATGCGACTTACAATAAGTACATTTTGAAGGAGGGGGAGGGGAGGTTATGGAGAGTAAGTGAACTCCGAACAGATGAGTCTTGAGGCTCTTGCGGAAGCAGGGGAGTGACTCTGCTGTCCTGACAGCCGCAGGGAGCTCATTCCACCACTGCGGTGCCAGAACAGAGAAGTGCTGTGTCTTAGTTGAGCGGCCCTTACATCCTCTTCGCGATGGCGGTACCAGTCGGGCCACTGAGGTGGTTGTCATGTCAGAATTTTGACAGCTTTGTTTCTCTTTTGCTAATAACGGCCTCCGCCAAGTTCTGTCCATTTATTATGCCTCCGCGCCGGCGACAGCCATGGCGGTACTTTTTCGTGTTGTCCGTCCCTTACTCGTGAACGCGATATCTCAGGAACGCCTTTTTTGGATCTCTTCAAAATTTCGCACAAACGTCCACTTGGACTCAAGGATGAATGATTAGAATTTGGTGGTCAAGGTCACTGTGACCTCAGAAGACGTTTTTTGTCCATAACTCAATTCATACGCTAATTATAGCATTTCACACAAATGTCTAATATGATAAAATTATGAAGTCATTTTATATCCAAAAGGTCAACTTCCCTGTGACATAATGTTCTGAAAAAAAAAAAAAAAAAACACTTTAATGGCCATTATTTAACACCATAACCCAGGAACAGAAGGGGAGATTGTGACCATATTGGTGACACTAATCTTGGGTGCCCACCTTGATCTGAGTCTCCTCAGGAAGAACAGTCTGCTCCGCCCCTTCCTGAAGAGGGCTTCAGTTTTGTGAGTCCAGTCCACTTATTTATTGATTTGGACCCAAAGGTGCTTGCATGAGTCCATCCTCTTCACTTCCTCTCCCTGGATGACAACCAGGACAGGGGGCCTCCTGTTCCTCTGGTACTCCACCACAAGCTCATTTGTTTGCTGTTATTGAGCTTTAGGTGGTTGTCATTGCACCATGTGATGAAGCTCTCTATCAGTCCTCTGTACTCCTCTATAAAAATAGTCTCTAAGTGAAGACGGCATGTTTCTCACTGGAAATTATTCACTGGAATCATACATAGTAAAAACTTCAATTTCACCAAAAAATACACTTAATACCTTTTAATTAAATTCCTTCAAAGTCTTCACTACATATATTATATGAGTCTGAACAAACATGGACTTGAACTGCAACTTGACTGGTTGGCAGAGGTATGCAACTGCGATGCAGTAATTCTGTTTTTTTATTTGAATGAAATATATATGTTGACTTTCATGTGGCCATGCCTATTATTATTATTATTCTAATAATACTATTAATAGCGTGCACACCTTTGCTGTCATGGCAACCTCTCCCCGTACAGGCTTGAACCCAAGCTTTACTGGGTGTGTGACTGTGTGTGTGCATAATTGTTTCAAAAGCCTGTTTTATACGGCAGAAAGCCTGAGTTAGCCACTCCCGAATAAATAAAGACGGACATGTGTTGACATGGCAACAGGGCTAAGCAACCCCCGTCTCTGTCGAGCTGTGCTTGCACACCCACACAAATGAGACTAGGGTTGCGTAAGAGGGACCGGATGATCAACACACACCCTGATCACAGGTACAAAAGAGGCTAGGCCCAGAAATGTCTGCTATGTACGACGTACATGACGTGTATGTCAAATGTGCGAACCTTCAGTACTGTTGCTGTCTCTAGGCCAGATGAGCGTGCCTATGGGCCCAGCTCTTCATCACAGCAGCGTCATAATCTTATCACAGGTTTATAATACAGTGTTTGAGGGGTGTAGTTAATTATCAGTAAGCACTAAAGCCGAGGACTCCTGCTTCCTTTCATATTCCCAGTTTAGATAAATAATCCTAATCTGTCCCGTTTTTCCCCGTCGTTAAAAAAGAAAAAAGAAAAGTCTTTTTCACCCAAGGTTAAATGCCGTGCTTTCACGATCACAGACAGTAATTCTGCAGTAGGCCACGTGACACCTATTGAACTCTGTTAAAATGTTATCTGTCTTCTCACGAGAGCCGCGTAGGCATGCTCTCCCCATTTCCACCATGACAGAATAAAGCCCTGGTGATTTAGCAGGCTTGTGGAATCCCGAGTTCTGTCTTCTGCCGCCCAAGATCTCAAAAGGAATTTGTCGGTCCTGTCATTTGTGCTGCTGCAGTAGCAATGCTGGCTACTGTGCGCCCCTCCTGAGGTACCTCAACCTTACCTAGTACACGGCCCGGGTGCCCCACCGCTCTGAGCTGCAGCGGACCGGCATGGCTGTGTGACAGTGACCCAGAAAAGAGAAAGTGGCAGGATTGCTAAAGAGGAGTTTTGCAGTTTGTTGGATATAGCTGCTTGTGCCCGATATTACCACCATCTTTTTAATTTAGTTTTGTGTTTATTAGTGAACTTTATTTTATTTTTTACGTTTTTTAAATCCTGTGTTAACTTTTCTTCATCTCCCCAGGTACCATTGGCTTCTTTGCGTGTTTCTGGTTTGTAAATAAAATCTACAGCGTGGTCAAGGTGGATTAAAAGACAGGGCGAGGCGGACTTGTTTCCCTGCAGTCGTGGGGCCTGTTCAGCACCGCCGTCGGGAGGAAATGACGTGAATGGACTAAAAATTAAAAAAAAAAACAACAAAAGGAACCGCCTATCTCTGTAACAACGTCAAGGGCAGAACCGTCCTCTTGTCTTTGAGTCCTATGTTGCTCGTATATTTGTGTTTGCTGTTGAACAGTAATTAAATTTGATGAATTCTGTGGCTCCTTGAACGTACGCAGTAAAGGTTGGAGACTGATTTTGATAGGCTTAGGAGTAAAGCTTCTCTGTTATTATTTTTTTTTTCTAATGAAAACAAATAAGATTTTGTTTTATATTCCTTTGTGTCTAAATGTTATATTTTTGTCTTTTGGGTATCCTCTGCTATAGACAATATGTATATGTATGTATGAATGTGTGTATATACTATATACATACGTATCAAACGATTGTTTATTAACTTTTGTTATTGATTTATCTGTTTTGAAGAAGATAAATTAAGGGTCTATAGATTCTTTAGCTATTAACTGCTTATATACTAGCTATTTCAACAAAAAACAAACAATCTTTTACCATGATGGGGCGGCTATGACGATTTGCATCCCTGTTATTTGAGTGCTACATTTGATTTGTTTGAAACTGGACACGTCCGCATTTAAGGCGATTAGAGAGACCTTGATGACATATAAAGGTTTCACCACGTTCTTCATAATGGAGGTTAGGAACAGAAATGAAGTACATGTACAGTAATGCACACTTTGAAATGTTAAGTGGTTAACTTGCATACTTTTTTTTTTTTTTTTTTAACTGTGGGATCACCCATGGTGGTAATTTTTACAAATGATAAATAATTGTTTGGAAATGGATGCTTCAAATTATTTCTTTCGGACGGTTTACTGTTCAGACATGCTGAACTACATTATAATTCTGCATCACAGAATTATTAATATAACAATTGATGTTAACATCACTGTGGGTCTGTTGAATTGGTAGATTTCAAAAGCCTAAATTGCATACTACACATTTAATTAGCTTTTATTACAACCTCTGTACAGACAACTTGATATGTTAGACTGAATAAAAAGGAACCAAAATAAATAACTCAAACATACTATAAAAGCACTTACACAACATAAAGTGTACTATAAAAAACAACTAATTGATCAACACTTAGATGGTTTATGGTGAACTACTCAAAAGCAATGGTTTCAAAGGTCAGCCTTTCAACAAGTACTATCTTTATGCTTTTAGACGTTTGATGCTGGGCAGGGAGCAACCATTACACAAATCAAATATGCTGGGCTGCAATCCTCTTATTTTGTTTAACCTCCATGGAACGTCACATGCCTTCATTATAAACAGTTTGATTGTCAAAGTAGCATGGTTTTTCTCATTTCAAGCCATTTATCACATCTATCCACTTTAGAATCCTCTTCTGTATAAATCATCAGTGCTTTTCTTTTTTTTTTTTTAATCTGCTTCCAGAGCACCAGAATAAATGCTTTGACAAACAGTAGCCTACTAATATCTAAAACGTGCCGATGGCTCATTCTGCACATTGCAAAAATTGCCATCTTCTTTTGCACTTTGCGCCCTAAGGTGCGACATTTCTTTCCTTCGCCTCCTATTTCAACCTGTTTCTACCGTAATCTTGCCTCCATCACAACTACTTGTACACACAGCATTAGCTCAATAGCTTGAGCTTTGAGGTAATAAAAACATTAACAGTATACTATACATTTCTCAGATATAGTAACGTAACAACAGTATTTCCACTCTGGCTTTAAGCAAAGTAGCTTCCATTTAAAATACAAAAAGAGGTATTTTTAGCAGTGCATCCTAAGCATCATCAAAGGGATTCTTTATTTCATGGCATTTGGTTTGTTGAAAAACATCCATGACAGTTGCATGCAAGACGTGACTTATTTTCTTTCAACCGCTTTAGAAATGTGTTTACAATATTGACAGTACTTTTTTTTTGAAGGCAGACATTGCTCATAAATTTTACAATGGCACAGTCACGTAAGAGGCACATTTTTACACCTCAGATTACACCTCAAACTTTAGATAAGCGAAAACTGACTAAGGCAAATTTGTATGGTTTTTTTTTCTTCTTAACTTTCTTGTGAATTCAGTTTCACTCACCTTAAAAACTGCTTTTGAATAAAAATTAACCTGGCAGTGACCGAGACATGTCAAGTCTGTTTAAAAAATAAATAAATAATAATAATAAAGATATTACCCTGAGTTATTCCACCAGTTGCTTCCTCCACTGACACAAAGATAGCGGTTACTGTCTCTGGATCTCGAGCAGTTCAGTGTGAAAAGTAGCCTAAATGATAGCAGGTGAGTGCTGGTAGAAAGCTCTACCGTAGCAGAAACAACTCTTATTTAAAGCATCAACTCCATGTAAACTCGAACCTGAATCCTACTGGTCACTGTAACATATTGTAACAGTCGTAAATGTATGGTTTTCGTTTTGTTAATCAATAACTGCTTAATACTGCTGAGATTCCTAGTAGGACTAAACTATTCGACCTAAAACTAAAATGTAAAAATAAAAAAATGACACTTATCACCTGATGCTCGAGGATGCTGTTTCCTGAAGAAGAAAAAAAATCTCCTTAAGTGAAAGAAAATGTAGTCACGCCACCAGGGATAGCTGCGTCACGTGTTGTGGACGGGGGGTTCCTTCTCCGAGCTGAGGCTGGTCGAGGTGGTCTCTTTGCGGCTGTCCCGTGACCTCCTGTCCAGAGTGGGTGAGGACGAAGTGGTGACTTCCTCCCATGTGCGCAGAGGAAAGACGCGCGTGGCTAGGCTGGGCAGGAGGTTGGGCGGTGGGCCCGAGCG
>OMPB01037883.1:0-13788 GCA_900312615.1 Stylephorus chordatus | reverse complement strand
AGCCTCATTCACTCCCATTCATTCTAGTCTTACTAAATGTCCCCCTAGTGGTTAACACGGTCAACGCGTTTAATAGGGAGTCGGATGGCTAGTCCTAGAAGGGCTATGCGACAACCTCGTATTCGCATCTTCGAGGAGGAGGTGTGGTCTGCTTTCGCCCTGAATTAAAACCTTTTGTGTTTTCAAATGACATTTGATAAGATTTGAAGTACATGGACTCAATATTAATGCATAATGTTTAAGTTATATATTTTTAAAAAGCACAATTAGTTGTATTTGAGTTACAAGAATTACATATAAATGCATATGTTTTCAATGTATATCTTTTAAAACAGCACAATTAAAAATATTTCATTTACATCAATGGAATATAATTGCATATGTTTTAATTAGATACATTTGAATAAAGCAAACACAATTTACATGTATCACATCCAGCACTATTAATAATATTTGAATTACATCAATTAAATGTACAGTATATATGCATATCCCTTGAATTAGAGTAATTTAAATAAAGTCAACACAATTTATATGTTCCACATTTATAGAGGGCTTGAATCATTTTTTATGGTGAACACATCGATCCATACAAATAGGAATAAACACACTACATTACATGCCACACAGTCCAGGGCATACAAGTGCTAAGACCTAAAATACAAGAGCTAAGACATCATTGGTGGTGGTTGAGGTGAGTTTCCCCCCTTCACTGTAAAGCGACCTTGGGTTTGAGAAAGGCGCTATATAAGTCCAAGTATTATTTATTATTATTTATTATTATGACGATTTGAGTATTCCCTTGGTTGATGAATTGCAAAGCAAAAAACCCGAGCTATTATGGACAGATGGGCATTTATTTATTAGCTAAAGTATTTAAAACTGCCCAATATAATTCTAAGGCCTGGAATAGAAGGCAATAACTCTATAGCTGACTCTTTAACAGTGCCTGAGCGTTCCTGAGGTGTGTGTGTGTGTGTGTGTGTGTGTACCGCTTACTTCACCACCTGGGTGATTCATTTATTTATTTTTTCAATCAGTGATAATCTTACTCCTATCCTTTATCTGGGTGCCATAGAAGCACTACATTAATGTTATTTTGTTAATCTTTGTTCTTACTTGGACAAAAACCAGGTGGAGTTTTCTCTGCTCTTCGTGAAGGTGACGGGGAGAAACCTCAGAGTTATGTTCATTTTCCTGGCACAGGCGCTCAGCTTCCTAGCCTTAGCCAAGGTAAAAACAAAAACACACAATATAACACAGCACAGTTCTCTATACTATATATTGGAATATTATGGTGCATTATAATGTGGGATTATTACAATATATTGTAATAAGGTAAGCAGGTAATAATACAAACAAGAATACGATTTAGGATTTAGCTTAGCAATAGACAAAATAAAAGCATTTATTGACAGGTATGCTTTTAAATGTGCTCACAGCAGGTCCTTTACAAAGGTTCTTAGAGCAACCAAGGAGGTCAGAAACGGAATATGTGGTGAACTGTTGATCCCTTGCAAAGAATCTTGCACGTCTTAAGGTGGTAGACGATGACAGCATTAAACAAAGTGTTCAGCCGGTGTTAAGACTCGTCAAAGAATCAAAGAAGATGTATGAATGACTTACTTTAAAACTGACGCGAGGTGTGTGAGCCAGGCGGTCTCTTGTGGGACCGTCTGCCAACCGCGTCGTATCCTCCAGAAACCTGAGGTCTAAAGACAACGCAGAGAAGCAACGTAAACACATCACTACGATCAACAGCCTCAACACTCCAGAAACCTGGAGTCTAAAGACAACGCAGAGAAGCAACGCAAACACATCACTACGATCAACAGCCTCAACACTCCAGAAACCTGCGTAGTATAAAGAAAATGTTGACATGAGTACTTTTGTGTCATTCAAACTAAAATAAAAGTATGTCATTAACAAGACTAGGCACGCCTAGCTAAGCTGGGTCACGCATGCATGTTTTAACAATGGGTCAGTGAGTGAGTGAGTCAGTAAAGGAAAATGGCTATTCTAGGCTGGGTCACGACCCAGCAAAAAAAGGATAGGGAAGCTCACCACTGAGGAGGTTCATCTCATCAAACTGAGAGAGGGCCACAAAGGCAGTCTTGTCTCGAAGTCCACTGCACCCAGACTCTTCTTTGTGTTTCTTAACACACAGCAGGCTGTGGGACACAAGGCACCACATGTTACTGTTTTTCTCTCTCTCCATAAAACAGGTTGTTGAGCTGCATCTCTTTTGCTGTGCATCTGCATTTAACCAATCTGGTTTAATACATGGGCCACCATGTCATAACAATACCAAGTTGTCTTCATCATTTTATAGAAAATAATCAAGTCATATTATTGGTGTATATTATATTATTCATATTAAACTGTTCTCACTTGCCTGTAATAGCCACCATAGACCTCACAGAACTTATTTAATACTGGTAACACCTACTACATGTACGGTACCAGCACCACTTCCAATAGACCTACTTTTTTAGTTTTATTCATGGAATTCAATGTGTTCCATTGTAAGTGTGAGCTTCACAAATAAAACAAAAACATATCTGTCAAGAATCAGCTGGTGCGTGGAGGGTTATGTAATGCAACGTCTGGACAACCCTAGTACACACTCCGGGGGCATAAATCGGTGGGAGACAACAAGACGGTATATCTAGCGAGGAAGAGTAAATCCATCTCGAGATGTCACAGTGCACACAGGGAACCGTCTCGGCACACTCTTACAGAGTGAAAACCTCTGTGCCTGCTCCTCACATGGGCCTCAGAGACGATTTATGATCAGTGAAGAGTTCAAGCAATAGTACAAAGAGGCCAGAGGTGGACGTGTCGTGTCGTGTGCTGCAAATTCAGTCCAATATTTATTCTACCTTATACTTAACACTTAAGAATCATGATTTACTCCAACATTGGTGATGCTCAACCTTCCATTTAACCACCTTTTATTGACCAGCCAATCAGAGCAGTGTGACTTATCCAGCTCACAAGTCAAACTGCCATGGCATAGATGCATGCATACACCTTGATGCAAAGCAAAAATGTCCACACGTTATTTGGTTCAGTTGGAATTCATAAACTAGACGATGATGGACAAATGACCTCGAGAATAGCTAAGGGTTGCACTGATACTGATGGGTGACCAACATCACTGAATGACCAGCAATAAACACCTAGAAGTATTTGTGAGAGAGTATAACCACCACTAATATTAGTTTGGAAAATGCAATTTTTTTCCCCTTGTTTGGAGCTGATCCAAAGTAGATAGACTGACTTGAGCCACTTGTTGAAAGAAAGGTATTTGGCTAGGATATTGCAAAGACCATATCCCTTTAAACTATGCAAAAGGAATGTTGACTGATGCCTTAAACAATAGGGAGCCAAGAAAGCAGCAGACAGAAAATCAATCTGGCCTTCCCATTAAATCTTAATGAAATAAGTAGTTGTGACCTTTACCATGCCACGTAATACTTGAAGGTTGATTTGTATACGTTAACATTCAGTAAATATCCCACAGACTGTCCAGATTTTGAGAGGGACATGCTATTATTGGCCAAAAAATGAAAATAACCTTATGTAAAAAAAAAAAAAATTTAAAAAAGGCTTTAATTCATTCATAGCTATAAACAAAGGTGGGTTTGTTGCATAATACCTCAGAGATTGTGGCTCTTTATGAGCTGTCAACATTATAACAGTTTTTCTATGCATTTGTTATAACTGATAGATACCACGGAACACAACTCACTGCAATTCATAGTCTTGGTTAATTTGATATTCACATACTCAACTATGGGCATAGATAAATATACAAGCTTTGCTTTTACTGCCCTAAAGCTATGGAACAGTTTGCACCTCCAGCAAAAATAAATAAATAAATAACAATTATATTAATGTTTTATTTATTAATGTTTTCTATTGACTATGGTTTTATTTATTTTGTGTGGTTGTACTTCACTTTGGTCAGCATCTATATACAGTAAATGTGCTTTATATTATCACAATCGCCATAATACCTAGTTTCTAATCCAAAGATGCATTATTATAATCATGGATAATATACATCACCAACTGATTAAAGAATTCACCAGGCAGAAAACATCTGCCTGGCTCTTCCGTCTCTTTCCTCCTGAATTGATGTTGTATATTCTTAAATTTCTGCCACTAACACTTCCTCTCCAAAGTATTACTCAAAGCTTCACACACCTCCTCCTCCTGGTGATTTCTGCATGTTTTCCAGCTCAACACAAACCAAAAGGGGCGTAGAAGAAGAGGGTGTTGAGACATTTTTTTAAAGTAGTTCAATATGAAACTAGACTTGGACACAAAGGTAATATTTTGACTTTCAAACTTATTACTTGGATAACGAAATAGTTTATGAATCCCGGCAGGATTGACAGATTTACAGAATTCAGTCAGGACATCTTAAGCACCTAAAGTGAAAAGCTTTAATGTGTTTACCAAGATTTTTCCAGGACGTGAATGACATTCCAAATAGTGGACTACTAGTCTCAAACATGGTTCATTTTCAGTTCATGTTTTCAGGAAATAATATTTAAGACAGCACATCTCTTACCTGCAGGAATGTTTGACACAAGCTGGACATCTGTACTTAGCCTCATCTGCTCCACAAACACCACAGCTGTTTTGAAAACCAAAGAAAAATTGACTGTTATGGTTACACTGCAGCCATGCTGCCACCATCAGCATGGTGCCCAAGTCCTCGACACATTATACAAGGAACAGAGGGTCCATGCAATGAGAGATAAGAGATATGGACCTCAAGTGCCATCATGGGCACGAATTACCCTCGTACAGTATATTCAATTATAGGCTACAGTACATTGAATGCATGCATGCGTGGCTGTGACACCGAGAGTGAGGGAGAGAGAGGTGTCTGAGCGTGGGAATTGACATTTATTGAAATGTAGTCACTTGGTATATAGCTGTTTCTTTCCATTTTGGCGAGAGACAAGCCGACTAAATTAATTGTAAAATATTTAAAGAAAATTAAGAGAATTGTATGATTTTTTCCCCCAGAGAGAACTGTAAGCTAATGCTAGTTTGCTAACTATTCACCATCACCGAAAGTCACTTACGTTGACAGTGTTATTTTTCTTTTCGCTCCTTTTCTTTGTTCTTCTAGACCGCCATTTGCGTTTAAACTATCTTCAGTTGACATTGTGTCTATTGTCGGCGACATAACAGTGCACATTTCATTAAGAAGAGACGAACAAGCTCACTAGTCATAACAACCCTACTTCCGCCGCTGACTGTAGCACACGTGTATTTGATTTCCGGTTGTACGTGTAAATAGTGCATTAGGGCCCCCTGGTGTTAGTGAAAACTGTGTGACGCATACAACTGGAACGGAATTATGTGCTTCGCCAATGGGAAAAGGTATAATATTATACAAACATGTTGGTTGCTTACAATTAATTATTGACCAAACCTAAACAAATAATTGTGTAATCATTTGTTTAGTTTGTAAACAAGAAACTACTAATTATGTGAGGCCGTTAGATCCCTAAATGTTAAATAATCCTAAATATACTAAATCATAATTTCATAAATAATCCAACTGAAGGTGAAGATTTACAGATGTCAGTTCTATGAAGGTATTTTTCGTTTTCACTTAAGAGCTCTATTTGTATCAAACATGATGTGGCTATGTTGCAGATGTTATAATCTGTCCATTTGTCCTTCCGTGTTGCTGGTAAAAGAGGGGACATGTGTCCAAAGGGCTGAGAAAGAGCAGATTAAAAGGGCAGGCCTAAATTAGTAGGAGACAGAAAGTACCAAGAAGGAGGAGGTGAAGGAGGTGCTTTGAGAGATGGGCAGAAAATAATTCAGCCAGTGAACCTGCAGAGCAGCCCAAGAAAAGTAAATAAATGAGTTATTTAGTGGAATATGTTAATGGTTTTAAAATACTAAAATTAATGAATTCAGTGCAATTTGAGTAACCCTAACCTCAATGCTTTCCCCTTTGTCATTACTGACACAGGATCTTTGCATGATATTTAAAAGCAGTGATGTCACAGATGTTATAGAATTAGAGACTATAAATTCAGTTTGGTTTCCCTCTTGTATTTTCTATTCTATCAAACCTATATTTGTTGGCCAGTTTAAACAATACATAAATTGATTTTATAACTGGAAACATACTGTCATCTATTAAGTAGGCTATGTTCGTATAAAACCCAGAACAAAATTGTGAGTTTCAATTAATATTTAACGCAAATATCATGAATTAAAAACAAGTGTGAAAATATTTTGGGATAAAATGTTTAATTCATTTAATGTCAACATGTTTAATATTTACACATTTCCATCCATCTTTATCCTCCAGAGCTTTTAATGTAATTACACTTTGTCCATAGATATATAACTTAAACATATGATGACTGTTTCTTTTTTGCATTCTGTTTCTGGCTTATGGTAGCTGCCAGTCCAACCAATATACCATCACATGTGTGGTCATAAAATAACTTTTTTAAACATAAATACATATTTAGAGTTGACATTTGTCAAATCGTTCTCTGAGAATATAACTTACTGTGGTGCAGTAATGTGAACAGAAACAACATGGATATAAATAATCAAACATACAGTATACTGTCAATATATACACAGGAAACACCAAAAAAAACAACAACAAAAAACTCACTGTTGATTTCATCTTTGCTGAAGCACCAAAGATAGGTTTCCACTGATGTACATGCCAACTAGCAGGACAAAAATAGGTTGTCTATCAAAAAAATGGTTCATAAATTAGAAAAGACCAAATCAAAATGAGTACTCATACAACAGAACAAACCTTGATGTAACCGGCACATACAAATGAAGGGGAAAAACTAAAATCAAAAACCAACTAAACTTGACACGAGTGTAATAATCTAGAAGGCAGAAGAATGAGTAGAGAGGTAGAGCACCATCAACGTACCCACGTCCGCCTGGGATAAGGACGAAAATACGAAAATGACCACGAAGACCTTGTAAAACATACTTTGATTGTCCAAAACAGTCACACATTTTTCCACGTTATTTATTGCACTCTTGAGAAACATTAGTTGTAGACAGCACTCCTACTCAAATGCCTTGCACTGTCCTTTGGACTGGACCCCCTGCCTTAGGATGGCTTGGTGATTTGGGTTGGGCTGGGGTGATGGGGTTATAGGAGTTTTGGGGGGGTGGGGTTTATAGGTTGCTGCGTGGATAGGCTCTACCCTGAGATCAGGGGTTATTTCAGTCCAGAATGCAGTCAACCTAAGCACCTTTTGAAACACACATCAACATTTTTATTTGTATTTTTATTTTTTTTTTCCAAAAAAACTGAGTTTAACCACAAAAATCCATATACATTGTTCTCCTATTTGCCTTCTTAGTGGGTGATCCGTAGACAACAAGCCCCTTCATGGAGGTCCGCTGTTGATTGGACGAGGGCGCTCAACGAGGATAAGGAACCCATCCCTGCTCGGTGTTCAAGCCTCTCTTTGGTTTGTAGCCATTTTACGTGGCAGCTTTTAAATAGTCTATATAAATATGTTAAGAATACGTGGCGTTGGCCTTAAAGAAAGCAGACTGGCCCGACTTCTATATGCTGTTGGGTAGGGAGCTGTGAGGACGTGAGCTCGTGTATGTCTATGATTGGCAGCTGGCGGCTGTCCTGAGAGTGGAAGCTGAAATGCGACTGGTGCCAGCTTCCATCTTGGATCTGAAAGGAGAGACGTTGAGAAGATATTATATTTTAAGTGACAGATATTTAATAGCGGTTTGGGTTCCTGCTGGTCAATGAGATTTTATTTTCTTTAGCAGAAAAGCATTGGTCATTTATTGATCTTTATTTGTCCTTGAAAATGCAGTCCTTCACAAGAGTTGCTTGGTATGAATCCACCATCAAAATGTCACTTCTGATGTTCATTTAAAATTACAATTTCAGGGAGGCTTTTTTTTTGTTTGTTTGTTAATTAAATATAATTGCCATTACCTTGCAATCATCTTGTAGCACGTGAGCTTCAAGTAGTGTGCCTTTCTCAAATATCTGTCCGTTCCAACCTCGGAACCTCAGATGACTGTTGCCCCTAGGAACGGGGCCATTGGCGCTGAAGGTGTCTGCAGCGCTATAGGGTGGATCGGTGAGGCAGTGGACCGTGATGGCATGGCTAGCCTCCGTGCTTAGTAAATGGAGGAACTTCATTTGTACTTTCCCCACGTCAAACACCATCTGCAAGAAAAAAATCAGCCAGTAAGGTGAAATTGTCATCCACAAACCACTAACATAACTATGGCTGGGCTAGGATTCAACAATACAATAATATTATAGGCGAGAGGCATTATATCAAGAGGATAAGCTAACCCTAAAAGGATAAACTAGGCCTACATTTGACCTCAATATTAGGGGTAAACATATAAGAGGCAGATTTATTTGAAACCGTAGAGTAATAGTGTAAATAGCATACCTTAAACTATCATAAACTTTAATTAGATTAAGATTAGTTGGTTTGTTTAACTTGAATGAAACTGATTTTATAAGAAGATATTGTGATACAGGCTATACTGTATCAACATCACATCAAAATCCCAATGATAATTGTTATGATAAATTCTTCCATAATGTGCAGCCCTACTGAACAATGGTACCCACTGCTGGTAATCCTAAAACACACTCTGGTACCTTGTTGGATGCCACAGGGGTCAAGCAGGTCTGTCCCCTGGCAGTGAAGTTACAGAAGACCTCTATGGCATCTGATGTACAGCCAAGGTTCGGATCGATCCAGAACCACCCTGATCGAACCAAACCAGTCCAGAGTGAAGGAGAAAGAGTAAAGAGAAAGGATAATGAGAGAGAAAAAAAATAATTAATAATTACAATAATAATTGTTATTGCCTTCATGTAAAAGTAAACATTCATTTAATTGAGTAAATGTGAGAATAGTCAAACAAAAATTAATTAGACTAGGCATGCCTAGCTAAGCTGGGTCGCGCATGCGTGTTTTAACAATGGGTCAGTGAGTGAGTGAGTCAGTAAAGGAAAATGGCTGTTCTAGGCTGGGTCACGACCCAGCAAATATATATATAGTTTTTACAGTGAGTAAAAGTGACAGATAATATATAAAAAACACTGTCCAGTAAAATGTAGCTCCATAAAGACTATACGCTGACGATACAATACCGACCTAGCGAGACCCAGTGAAATGTAGCCAAACCTAAATGGACCAAGGCTTTGGTCAAAAATGCCAAACAATTCTCAAAGCAAAACAAACAAATGGAAGAACGAGCGACTTCTCACCGTCAGGTAGCTTGTCGTGACAGTCCAGCAGGTCCTTACACATGCGCGCAGGGTTCTCCCTGGTGCCCAGTGGCTTCTTAATGCCCTCGATCACGCTGCTCAGGTAGCGGAGAGTCTTGAGGATGTCCGTGTTGTGGTCAGGCAGAGACTTCTCAGAGTTCTGGAAAAGCTGCACGGAAATGTGTCGTCAAGCACGGGGAAAACAACGGCAAAGTGATGACAGCGGAGACAGTGGGTGACTGATGAGTTGCCACATGCTGATCATGTATTGGCTGACCAGCAACTGATGTTTCTTATTGTCTTAAATTGGTCATGGAAAATCACACGGTGGCGCTAATGTGAGCCAATTCGAAGCAATTACTATGCTTTTGTTTGTTCTGTTGTTCTGATTTTAAGAACCAAACTGAAAGTAACCTTTTCCAAAAGGTTGCTGTATTTTCTATTAAGATTTGAATAAAGAATGGATCCGATACATACATACATCCACTCATAATTGTATCCGTCTAATTATTATGCCAACCAAACAATCATCGACCATCAACAAAAGAAACAAATATTGAATGTTTTACCTCTGTCCTATGAGCAGCGCCGGAGTCAAATAAAGTGTGGACTGCTGAGTCATCATAAATCTGAAGCTGTGGTTTTAGCAATAGAAGAACAAGTTAAATACAACACACACAAAAAAAGATTCAGTGAATGTTCCTTATCTACTGTATGTAAGACTTGGGCTTACACATGGCATTTATGCCGAAAATCCAAATATTTTCTAACTAGAGCCAAGCACCAAGTAAAGCCAGAGAAATTAACCCTGTAGTCCTACGAATAAACTGTCACATTCCTGATGGCTTTGAAGGAGGAAATGTCGCAGGGATAACACTTTAAGCTAGCGAAGCAAAATCCCCTCAATTTCGAAACTTGGAACAAAAAAAATATGATGCTTTTGTTAACCATTAGCTGGCACAAAATTAAGTCACTAAAGCAGGATATGAAATGCTACCGCTCAACACATTCTTGCTAGGGCTAGGCAAGGCTAGCTAATATTCTCTTTTGAACCGCATTATAAGGGTCATATCTTGTTATTTAAGAAAAGATTGAAATAATTGCTTTAGTTTCACGCCAACAAACACTTTTGAGTTCATCCTCAAGACGCCTCAAGATCACAAACGAACAGGCCAAAATATGGGAGTGTAAGTGAACATCTGGAGGAGTCTAGATCCAATTCACACCAACACTTCAGGTCGGTATTTACATTAATTGCTAGAGCCAATACATATAATAGTTCATACTTTACAATTGACCTATCACTTTTTTTTTAAATTCTATGAACTTTATGTGTAAATTAAAAGGGATATGCTCTCTGAAACAACAAGGTAGGAGCCATGCATCCAACCATTTTCTTAAACACTTTTCCTCCATGGCCCAATATATGTTTATACACAGTATTAGTATAAATTTAAATCAATACACATGACTGAGGGCTAAATAACTCACCGTGGGACCAGGAAGACCAGGGGGCCCCTTGGGATGAAAACACACACACACACACACACTTAAGTTCACTCCAAATTGTGGTATCATAAAATAGATACATGTGACCTGACCAATCTTTACTTCGCTGAACTAAATTAATTGACTAAGGGCTGATTCATATTCTATGCAAGCTACGCGGACGCCAGCTACGCGAGCTACGCACATACTGTAGCAATGTGTGTCGTGCAACAAATGTAGCTGGCGTCCGCGTAGCTTGCCTTGAACCAGGCCTTAATTTTACTCAATCTCTACTTTCAGTGACAAATCAATGCCTTACTTTATAGTTAATGGAGGACATAACAAGTGATGGATACTGCTGGACTATGGAACTATGGTAACATAATTAAATAATAATATGCAGTACTCACTCTGGGACCTGGGTTCCCCTGAGGTCCTTGAGGACCCTGAAATCAAAGAAAAAAGTAAACGGTACAATCAGTCGGAAGAAGGGATCCGTATAACCAATTATTAATCTCCATCTGAGTCGGACTGGTGTGTTACCTAGGAGTCACATATGCTGTTTATTTTAAATACCTATCCAACTTGTAACCTTCCACCATACTGCAGAGCTGCCATACTCTTTCAGCAAGCTTGTAATATTGGGATTTGGGCTCTAGCTCTTCTTCCTGTATGCCTATAACTGTGATTCTGCTGACTTCTCTGGCCGTCCAAATGAATGAATTGGGTGTTTGTGTGCGGTCTGTGTGTGTGTTGCAGGACAAGTTGTTGAGTGCAAGTTTGAAAAGCTGTGCATACTACAGGGTAGAAGAATTGTACAGTGCTAATCCCTCCACAGCTTATAGCGCTAACATTATGACAAGGCATTTCCTCCACACGGTTTACATGATGGGGGCTTAAGAGCATGGTAAGGGCCTATGGCGTTTACCAGAACAGTATCCTTTTTTTATGACGTTGCAGACATCTGCTGTGACTTAAGGCACAGTCATATAAACAGAGCTAACCGTGATTCTAGCTTTCATCTATCTTTAAAACAGACTGCATTCTTCAGTAGGTCTTTAAACATCTGCATTGTTCTTTGAGGTAATGCTATGTAAGTCTTCCTGGTAGGGCTTTCTCAATGCTGGAGGTTCCGGCTTTTAGCTGTCTAACATTTAAGGCAATTAAACAGTGAATTCAGATCTCACCATTTCACCATTGCTTCCCTTCGGACCCCTTGAGCCCTGTTGGCGTAGAAACAAAATCTTCAACATAACAGTATATCATGCTCTTCTCATGCTAATGTTTTTCCAGTGCCTAGTTTCTAAATTAGATGTAATAAAATAATATAATTACATCAGTTACAGTCACCGAAAACCAAATTCTAGAAGTGGTTTCCAAGCTGCCATCAAGGCTTTAGCTTTTGGATGCAAAAATCTACCTTATGGTTACAATATTTTGATATTATGAGATACAAGTAGTGGCCCTGTGAAATTATACGCTATTTCAATGATTAAAACAGAATAATGGGTTATCATATTACATAGCATACATTTATTTTTAATTTATTTTTGTTTTACTTTAAACAGTTTATTTAAAGGTCTACCAAGGAATTGTGATTCCCTAGTTTCAATAGGACTGTGGCACTTCCAAAATAGGCAACCAGAATACACAAAACGCTTGACCGGAGCCCAAACCTTGTTACTGTTTCCCTGTTGCCCCAAGGATTAGCCAAATACATATATATGACAAGGTTGATGATGACAAAATGCATTATTGATCAGTGAATCAAATATTGTGACAGCATTGCCTAGACAAACAATTCAAATTCTGTGCTTTAACCCTCACATCCGTCAAAGGTATGCCATATTCCTATATTTGTGTGTAATAAGCTATCCAACGTGGATGTTTTTTTTTCTATTTGAGTTAATTTCTATTTGAGGATCAGATAGAAACGTACAGGTTTCCCCATGGGACCAATCGTTCCCTCAGGTCCTACAGGTCCTGTGAATCCCTGAAGAGAGAGAGAGGACCAAAAAAGAGCAAACTGAGAGTTTCATTTTGCTGCAGTTAAAGGTAAAACAACACACATTCTGACTCGTCATCATGCAGTGGGTGGGCCTACGTCTAACCCCTCATTCACACTGCACGCGTTTTGGACGCGTTTTTGAGTCGCGCGTGAGACGTGCGAGTGTTGCAACTGAAACGCTTCCATTTTAACAAGCGCTGCAATTCACACCAGGCGCGTTTTTACGCGCGTGTGACGGGCGTAAAACGCGAGGCACTCCGACCTGCAGCGTTTTTTTAGGCTTCGAGTTTATTTTTTGCAACTTGCGCGCGTAAAGTGAAGCGTAGAAATACAGTTTAAACAGGGTTTCGACTATATTGGCCGGCAATATTCCATTTTACCAGCCAAATGGATCATACTAAACGATTAAATGTTGTCCTGCATTTGAAAATAAATAATTTATTTACAAGAAATGAATACAAATAAAATACAATTAATAAAGTAATGTCTTTATTTTGTCGAGGCGATTTCAGTTCCCGGATTGAAACATGTCAATTCTCCTGGCCATTCATTCATTCATTCATTCATTCATTCGTGCCAAGTAAATAGTTTTGGATTTTTGGAAAAAGTTTTGGAAAAAGTTCACCTCACCTCACTTCAAAGGCAAGAGCATACACAAGCCTCCATTTTTCAGCCTGACCCCATCAAGTTTGGAAAGAACCACTAACTGCGTGCACGCCCGCATGTGCTCCTCTGTTGCTGTAATGGTGTTCATTAAATACTCCACACTGGAATGCCTCAAGAGAAGCTTCAAGAGAAGACTCAAGACTCAAGCTTCAATGTCTCTTCTCCTCAAAAAGGACAAAGATCCCACTAGCTGTGGCTCCTACCGTCCTATCTCCCTCCTAAATATTTCCCTCGACGCGGAGAGGTTTGATCGGGTAGAGTGGAAATACTTATTTGCAGTATTAGAAAGGTTTGGGTTTAGCGAAACATTTCTTGCATGGATACGTCTGCT
>OMPB01037833.1:0-12042 GCA_900312615.1 Stylephorus chordatus | reverse complement strand
TGAGAACTAACATTTTGCGAAGGTGTGTCATTCTTTTCATTTCATTTTAATTGTTTATTTGTCAGGGACAGTGCACATTAATAACATAAAATGCCAGATTTAGTCAAAAAGACTAATTGTACCTTCCACATAAGCGCCTGACCCACTATGTCAAAACTACGAGCTAAGCATGGGAGGTGCTCTGTTGTTGGCTGCACAGACCAGCACTAATCGTAACACCGGCCTCCAGCCTCAGAGGACAGAAGAGCTGAGTGGATAGTTTATTTTTGATGGCAACGTCCCAGCTACAGTTGGCAAAAGCCTGTACGTGTGCTAACCACTTTGTATCAGACTACTTTAACAACCTGTCAGTACAACGCAGGACTGGCCACAAAACTTTACCTGAAAGAGGAATCATCAATACCAACTGTCTGTGTCAAAACTGCAGACGAAGGATTGTTGAATATTTAATTGCCATTTGCACTGATGAAGACACCATTGTACCTGTACTATGTAATGACAAAGTGAATCTAATCTAATTTAATCTAAAATACCTAAAATCTAAAAAAAATCAGACATTCTCTGTGGTCTCTCAATGCAGGACCGTACTGTATATGTTTTTGTAGTGGCAAACCTTCTTGGCCATTGTGTAGGGAAGTGAACTGCTTGCGGGGCTCACACGCCAAGTGCACACCAAGCGGCAGCGCACCGTTGCGGACCCTGGCGCTTGGCGCTTGACGTCACTTTTGGGACGCGCGCTCTTGCGCCGGGGCCGCTGTGGCGAGTATAAACCAGGCTTCATACTGTATTTACAAGCTTTACAAGCTGAATCAGATTCTGGATCAAACATGTGCGGTTGAACTCCTGCGTTTCTGTTACCAGCCATATCGGTTGTTTTCATGGGGGGTAAACACTCACCGTAACCATGGTATCAAGGAGACACAGCCACGACCAGTTCTGGGTGGGGTGTGGGGAGCAGCAGCTCAGTTGCATTTAAATCTAGACACAGAAACAGCCCGTGGAGAACAGGACTGAAACAGAGGGGTATAGACTGTTGTTTTCAGCAAAAAACTTCAAAGACATGTTTTGGGGACCCCAGAGACCTATATTAACTTGTAGGAAGATAATATGACATGGGACCTTTAACAATTTTGCACTAATATTTCTCTCTATATGCAATGGGAACAGTAAGTACACCAGTGTCTGCTTTAGTTAATACCATACATTCCCAGCGACAGTTTGTGGGAGGTTGCGGTTAATGCTGTAATGCAGTATATTCCCCACTGAAATCCGCTGTTGTGGCTATGTGAATATTAGCTAATTGGTCCATTAGAATCTTATTAATGAGCAGCGGCATTCCACTCCACTCAGAGCCCTCCAAGGAGTCATTCCTTCCCCTTTGGCGGGCTATAGTGCTGGGGGGTGTCGTCAAAATGTGGGCCTGTAAAGCCCTTTGAGACTGTAAAAGTGCTAAAGGTAAATGGGCATTTATATAGCGCTTTTGTCCAAAGTGCTTTACAGTAGTAGTAGTAGTTCACACATCCCCCAATCCAACCCTTGATGCTGAGTGCCAAGCAGGGAGGCATTGGGTACCATTTTAAGTCTTTGGCATGACTCGGTCGGGGATCGAACCCCCAAGCTCG
Organism: Stylephorus chordatus; assembly: GCA_900312615.1. Lineage (NCBI taxonomy): Eukaryota > Metazoa > Chordata > Actinopteri > Stylephoriformes > Stylephoridae > Stylephorus > Stylephorus chordatus. The sequence continues at coordinate 10,420 of OMPB01037833.1, read as the reverse complement.
CAATCTCAGGGCGGACACTCTAACCACAAGGCAACTGAGTTGGCCTTGTGAAGGCCTATAAATAAATATACTTGACCCTCCGATGGGCACTGACTCCAGGGTTTGCAGTGAATATTTACTGGGCATTTACAGGTAGCCTACTAAGGCATCAACTATGCCCATACCCAGTGTTTAATTTGTAAATCAGCAGGTCCTGGAACACTTTTCCGGCATGCCTAGAGCACATTGGACAACACCAAGGTGTTAGCTGTTAAAACAAAACAAAACTGTCATCACAAGAAACACATTATTTGTTTACATTCATTAATCAATTTCTAATATATTTGGGCACTACATGTGCCAACACATGCACGTTTTATGTCGCCAGGGCAGCAACAGAGAAAGAAAATCAAACCTATAAAGGAATGACTCTGTATGTCTGTGCGGGCATGCAGTGTCGAATTTGGTGCAATTTGGACATGCAACACGTGTAATATATTAATACATTTTGAATAAACAAGCTCAGCTCTGTGCAACAGCAGGTCGGGGCTTCAGGGCTCTGCGACTGTTATGTCCGCAGTGCAGTAGTCAGTTTATCCAAATGACACCTATTTGGAGCAGGCATGTTTTGAACAGGCACTGCACTAGTTGCCTTAATTATGATTTCCTGTTTATATTTTCAATAGCTTTTTCAATTCAAAACATATTGATATCAAATCACCTCTCAAATGTTACACAGGTCCTCTCACAACTTTCACAGCTTTTAGTTTTTCAAAAAAAAAACTCTTATTAAAGTGTCATAAGATCCCTCAGGACAGGGGTCAGTCGTACTGTATTGCCTTAAAGGGTAAGTTCGGAATTTTTGACAAAGCCTCATTTTCGACTTACCCATAATGATTCCGAGTCTTTTTTCATTATGGCTGAAGTCAACCCTTGCAATGTTTTTAGTTTTTTTAATTATCAAATATTTGTGATACAACTTAAAGACACTGTTCTATTGAAACGCTGGTTAACAGCTGACGAGCGATACAAAATTTTCAACATCCATTTGGGTTCTTCTTTCCTTCTGCCCAAATCTGTCATCTGCATCTGTATGAACAGAACTGATCCAATGGTTCTGGAAAGTAATTTATTTTAGACGATATAACAACTTTTTTCAATTATTTTGTATGTAATGGACAACTACATTTACACTTCGATATACCCCAAAAAAAGGGCCCATACTATTGGTGAGGCAGATGGTTACCTCCACTAGGCATCACTGCACTCCCAGGATCCCAGAGATGAGGAGGGAGTGGCTTCTGAGTGATGACACACAATGGGATGTGAGCAGGAATAATGTGGACGGTGAGGTAGATTATTTGCTCATCCAGATTATTTGTTCATCCGTTCTTACCATTCTTACAAGACAAGCAGAGGGTTTGGTAATGGAATTTTCCATTACTTCTATTCTGTGTGACTAGGCTCCTTAGTCTTGAATTAACAACCAAAGACAGCTGTTATTGAAGTCTGAACTGTGTATTCTTATCTTAAGAGTTAAAGGCCTCTAGAACATTTTGGTTACCATGGTAGAATGTCTAGCCTTTTGTGGGTGTAACTATTTACAGCAGCAGATCGATAATGTTTAAGTACTGACATCTGTGAGTTTGTCAGACTTGTAGGCGTTCCCATTTCAACAGCGTATGGAACAATATCTCATGTCAAAGTCAAAGTATTTTTATTTATATAGTCCTTTATCACTTTTACAGTCTCAAAGGGCTTCACAGGCCCACATTTTTAACGACACCCCCCGACTCGGAGTGCAATAGGTGCCGAATTGGCAAACAATTATTGAAAAATGTCTTAGGATAGGATGGGATAGCCCCTTGAGATGTACCATCTCATTTTCAAGGGGATCCTGTCCACATTCATGTTTTTGATCATGTTTTGATCTCATGTCTCCTTCATGAAGTGCTGTTAATAAACATTTTCCTTTTAATAAGACATTCCTGGGCTCTCATTTCGCTTCGTCGTTAAGCAATCTTTTAAAGCATCTACGAAATCTCCAGGTATCACTGGATTCCCAGGAACCCCGAGATGAGGAGGGAGTGGCTTCTGCTCAAGAGTGATGATGACACACAATGGGACGTGAGCAGGAATAATGTGGATGGCAGTAATGACATTGGACAGAGCATGGGTCATAAATACCGCACAACTAAGCCTGGACCAAGAAAGTTCAAAATACAAATATGGAACAAACTTGGGATGCTCCGGACTAAAAAGGATGTGGACACATCTTACTTATAAAAAGGTTCCGGGAGCACAACCCTTGTTATACTCTGGTTTTTAAATATTACTACATTAGAAAATGCCATAGCAGGAAACAATCATGTCCCCATGTTAACATCAAGGCAGTGTGTTGATGTTCTGCACAGCAACCTACCTATTCTACCTCCAAAGAAAACCTCTCAACACCTCTGTCTACATTAGTAACTATTGGAGTGATACGTCTTGGCAAGGTACAACACCTGGAAGGTGAGACCAGGTTCAGGCCTGCCTTAAATTCTTAAATTCTGCAGAAGAGGCAAGATTGCAAAAGCCCTAGTCAATAAAATAAGCAATACTTTAATTGTCTCAGGTTTCTTCTGGAGAGTTTATGGCAGGTGGTATCAGCTGTACCCATATGTTAAAGGCAATTTCAGGAGAAGGGAAATTATGTATTGTCAGGGGATGCAATACTGGACTTCAGGAGAAAACTAAAAGAAGGGCGACAGAAAAACAGAAACCTACTAAGTGGCTGTTTTAGCTGTTTATTGCATACACATTATTGGACAGCTATGGTCAATACATTTTTATGATTAACTGCTTTTGATGCCTAAAATAAACTCCATAAAATGATGTCAGCACCTCAGTAAAGGGACACAAACAGCATGGAGAGTTCTGGCGTCTCTGTTAAGATGTGTAGAGCATGGTTTTGGAATGGATTGTGTCTTTCAACCCAGCCCTGCTGTAAAGTAAAGACGGTGTCCTTATGTCCAACAGTCACGGTCACAAGTAGCGTGTCATGAGTGTGAAAACGATGTACTGTAACCTGTAAGCCCAATGCCGTTTCTGTGTGTCATTCACCATTTCTCAACCCAGCACAGCACTTGGGGAGACTGTGGAATAGTAGGTTTGCAGGACACGCACGCACGAGACTGTGTTGAGAGATACATCATTCTTTCACTGACTCTCATCAGTATTTTGAAAAACAGCTTTGAACATTGTAAGAGGACCTGAATAACATGAGGTGATTTTATATCATATTTTGAATTAATAAAACCATTGAACAAGTTTGAATTGAATATGTTGAAAACTGACAGCCATTACAAAAAGCCAATTGTAATACTATAATGGCTATTAAACAGTATAAAACATAGGCTAGTGGCAATCCAATCCAATGGAAGTTAGAGGGGAAATCATTAATCACAGCATCATTTGTCTGAGTTGTTTTGATAAATACATTTATTGCAAGTTGAATATACTGTATGTAAATAGCACTTTTACGACGGTCCCTTTACAATCCCGTAGTGAAGCGCCATTTAGACTTGATATTCAACAAAGTTAAATTGTGATTCCGTCACAACCGGTGAAGCTGCTGAATTGAACAATACTGTGAAACATCAGCTGCATTTCCCTCTACAATATAACCTGAAAACAATCGGCTCCGTTTACATGAAGCTATTGAGGTTATAAAACTGACTTCACCGCGGTACGTTGTTGGCGTGTAAGCTTAACGTTATGGCTTCAGTGTATAAACCGGTCAATTTTAACAGCTCTTAACAATATTGAGCTTGTAATTACAGACAGAAAAGTCTTAATAAAGAAGAAACTACATCAAGAGCTCGCACGCGTGAAGCCACAGTACGAAGACAAAAGGAATCGGCACATACGAGAGTCAATGGGTTTTGCTCATTGCATTCTTCACCTGATGAATGGCGCAATCAGTCCTCTGAAAGGGCGCGGGAAAGGAGATACAAAAGGTGTGTAAATGTCATGGGGAGTGCAGCCCGGGACAATGCACACCAAGAGTAATGGTGAAGCAGAGGGAGAAGCGGCACGTGGCGGAGAGGTCAGTGTCCTGCCTTGCAATAGTGCGGGCCAGATTGAGGAAGAGTTGAGAGTGGCGGTGGTGGTGAGGGTGGCTATGGTGGTGGTAGTGGTGATGGTGAGAGTGGTGATGGTGGTGGTGGTGAGGGTGATGGTGGTGGTGGTGAGGGTGGTTGTGAGGGTGGTGGTGGTATTAGGGAGTTGGGGGACCAAAAGCAACAGTTTCCCCCTGACAGACAGGTAGTGATTTACTGCCGTCCTACGGAGTCTTGTGTTGTTGTCTCTTTCACCAATCGAGTCAGTCAATTATCTCCGAATGACAGCCGCCGTCCAGCGGCAGGTCAGACTGCGTGGAGGCTTTGTTGGCCTCTCCAGGGCAGAGTCTAGTTTTACGAGGCTGGTATGTAGTGACAAACCAATCATGCTTTTTCAACCCTTCTCCTTTCTCTCGCTTCCCAGAGACTGCCAAGGATAGGCCTTTATAAGCGGACCACAAAGAGTGTCTGTCCGTCTGATCCATAAAAATTAAAAAAAAGTTAAGTAACTGTTGTAAATGATGAGGAAATAAGCTGATTGTAGGGGGGGGGGGTGACAATTCAGGCGTGATGATGTTGGATTGGTGAGGAGGAATGGAAGCGCTCGGTGGAACCTTTCCACTGCTCTAAAGTTTTTGAATGACAGTTCTCATTGCCAATGAGAAATAAATGACTCATTGCCAATCGGTTGACAGCCCTGTATTTTTATTTATTTATTTAACCTTTATTTATTCAGGGTAGGTTTCGCTGAGAGGAAGCCTCTCTTTTTCAGGAACGCCCTGATCACATTCATACAGTTACATTCACACATCCCCAATCCAACCCTTTATGCTGAGTGCCTCGCAGGGAGGCATTGGGTACCATTTTATAAGTCTTTGGTATGACTCGGCCGGGGATCGAACCCCCAACCTCCCAATCTCAGGGCGGACACTCTAACCACAAGGCCACTGATTTGGTTTTATGCCATGTTTGTATGCCAGCATCAGTGTCTTATATTTGACGTGAGCTACTACAGGGAGCCAATGCAGGTCACAAAAGAGGGTGGTCACATGGTTGAACTTTGGTAGGTTGAACACGAGGCGTGCTGCTGCATTTTGAATCCGCTGAAGAGGTTTGATAGCAGAGGCAGGCAGTCCGGCCAGCAGCGAGTTGCAGTAATCCAGGCGATGACCGGTGCCTGAACCAAGAGCTGCGTTGCTTCCCTTGTGAGGAAGGGCCGGATCCTGCGGAAGTTGGTTGTCCAGGATCACACCGAGGTTCCTCAGTCAGTGAAGGACATACCGCGATGCCCTCAATGTTGACCAGCAGGTCCATGTGAGGGCAATCTTTTTCTGGTATAAAGAGGAGCTCAGTCTTGTTAAGGTTGAGCTTCAAGTAGTGCGCTGTCATCCATGCGCTGATGTCTGCCAGGCATTCAGAGATGCGACCTGGGAGTCAGAGGGGGGAAAAGAGAGGAAAAGTTGGGTGTCATCTGCATAACAGTGATAGAAGCCGTGAGATGTGATTACGGAGCCTAGGGCTCTAGTGTATAGCTTTAAACCATTAACATCTCTTTTAGCTGCTAATCAATATTTCATTATACTGTGGCGCATCCAGTTGTATGGGTTTATGCAGAAATACTACCCTCCTTGGTCACAGGGCAGCTACGAGGGATGCTGATGGATAAATCAATGTATTGGACATTTTGCCTGAAGAAAAATCCATTCAACAGACCACTATATATTGCCACATGCGCACAAGTGTGTGTGAAGATTGTTTGTGGCATTATGCATGCATGTGTACAAGTGTAGGCTGCTGTAGATGTGGGTATGCACACCATGTTCTCCGTGGTGTGGGTCTCTTTACGCTCCTTGAGGAACAGCTTAGATCCCAAGGTTTTCTCCCTCTCTCTGAAAACAGCTTGAGAAGAATGTGTTCTTCGAACTGTGATTAAAAAAAGAAAACACGAAAAACCTTGGTTCTTCACTGCCAGGCAAACATCCAATTCAAAACACTTTATTTGTCCCTGAGGGACAATAGAGTAGTAGGCATGTAAGCATGTGAGGCACGTAGAGTAGTAAAATTAACAAGTAACACAATACAGGAAAATTTAAATACGTAAAATACAGAATCAATTTTCCCATACATTAGATACGAGTGGTTACAAACACAACACCCGGAGCCCAGCATGCAGCCTTAAATGTGTTCAGTGTTTCTGCTGTTCAGGAGCTCATAGGGAAACGCAAGTAATTAGCTTCTGTTAGTTCCTGGTCTTATCAGCGTATTACTTTCATGGATTACTCTGAACTAATTAATCATGGTAAGGAAGGACCAGTTTCTCTCAGCGTCTCAGTTTCTTACTTCGTTTCTTTGGTCTTTCTCTCTCTCTCTCTCTCTCTCCCTCTCATTATGTCTCTCTAGCTCCACCTGGCTCTGTATCAGTCTCCCACATATTCTCTTCCTTGGCATTCTACCCTCTCTCGTTTACTCCTCTCCGGTTTCTTTTGCGCATAAAACCTCGTGTTTTTTTTTTAATTATTTTTTTTAAGAAACAAACCCCCTTGAGAAAAAAACAACAAAAACCCAGCTATGTGCTTTTAAAGGCAGCGAAGATGAAAGTGTTTTCCACTGTATAAATATGGTTATTTTTCTACATTCCTAATCATATTTATTTGTCTCACACTGACATTGTTAATTTTTAATTTGTATGTGTCTCCCTTCCATCCCTGCAGCTTTTCTTAATCACATTTATACTCCCTGGAATGAAAGCAAAATTAGGTTTCATTAAGAAGACAGTGTAGAAATAATTGCTTTGATGAAATCCCATCTATTATTAATGCTGATAGAAATATTTAAATTGACAGAGTTTGGTTGACCAATAATGAAAAGTGCTGTTTCTTATTATTCATTCATGGAAGTAAAATGGCAGAAATAATGTAACATATTCAAAAACATATCAAACAGGGCTGCACGTGACCTTAATGTTGATGGCTGCATAGCATGAAGGCTCCTTACAACTTTGCACATAAAACTACCCCAATTTTTTACAAACCTGGCCCACAACTCAGACCTGACTCAAAACCTTTGTCAGTCAAGGAGTGTGACATTTATATTAAAGCACGCAAGACAAGCTCACGAAGTGTGACAGCATCGTCGGTCGAGAACACGGAGGCTAACAACATGGCGAATATAGCCGAGGTGCTAACTGAGCTAAAAGCGCTCAAGAGTTTGGATCGAAGCTGGAGAGAATAGATAATCGTCTGGGTGAAATGGCAAGCTCTACAGCATTCGAGAACAATATGTGATATCAAACGAGAGGTAACGGCCAACAAAAATGCATTGGGGAAGCCTAGACCCGTATAGCTACAAAAGTGGAAAAGCTAGACAGAACCGAGTCGGCATTAACCTTATACCTGGAAGTGAAGATGGATGATCTGGAGAACCGTGGGAGGAGAAAGAATATTAGGGTGTTTGGTCTCAAGGAGGGTGCTGAAGGCAGGCGTTCCCTTCTGGACTTGCACGATGGCTTGGGCCTAGGACCTGACAAATCCTTCACATTGGAAAGAGTCCACCGTATGCTGGCACTGGAAAATCCTAATCATAATACAGCGGTCCAAAACGTTTTCTTACATTCCAAGACAAAAAGTGTGTCCTATACGCTCCACAAGACACGAGACACCGGGACATTACACACAACGGACCCAAACTCTCATTCACCCAGGATCTTTCAGCAGAAACTATCCGACAGAGGCGTGAGTTCAACAGCGCCGAGAAGCGGTTTGTCGACATGGGGACTTTCCGAGGGTTCCATCATCCATGCAAGGTGAGGCTGCTACAAAACAGGAAGATTCAGCTGTTTTCTTTGCCACTAGAGGCCGAGGAATTCCACAGTAATATTAGTGGCAAATAAATCACACATGGCCAGGTTTGAACTGACTGCCTTATATGAGAAGGGGTGAGTATGCATAAATATAAGCTTATCATCCCAAGCTCTACCAGGCTAAATTGCCATTTAATTTGCTCTGCAAAAGTGAACAATTATGGATAATAATTTGCAGGTTAAGTACCATACAGTACGCACATGGTTAGAAACTTTGTTTTTATAGCTTATATCAGCATATATGGCTCTAGGGAGGACAAATTACATCAGGAGTATTTTTATTTATTTATTTACTTTAAAGCCCACAATTTATTCATGTTTAATGTGTGGACTTATATAATTGTTCAAAATAATGACGTTTAGTTTATTCTAGCCTCTGTGATTAGTACAAATTAAACCTCCATTAGCCTACATTTGCCAGAGTAAAGTTTTTTGACTGGCCCTAGCCAATTTTAAAACTATTTTCTCAGAAAGGGAGAAAGATTGAACCTGGATAGTTTCTTCTCAATATAAAACATAAAGTAATAATATAATACATTGTCCTAGTCCAATGATAAGGGTCTACGTTGATCATGTGATGATGGCTTGTTTAGCACACGCAATATCATTTCATTTACCTATATCAGCCTACCTAACGTTAGAAAAATAAAATAAGAGGCACTGCAAGCAAGATCAACACACACAAAAGTGGATGTAAAAAGATTAAGGAGCATGGAAAAAAAGGAAAGAATAGCAAAATATAGCAATAGCAATATAGTTTTGTGACAGAACTTTCACTTCAGTGATTTCGTTTCGCAAATCCCGGGAAGATTATAACTGCAATAAAATAAGTTTTGCAGGGGCGTCTCCTCCATTCAAACTTATATTCATATGATATATCGATGAATGATGATTACATTAAATAATATGTGTAAACGGTGGTGTGTGTGTGTGTGTGTGTGTGTGTGAGAGAGAGAGAGAGAGACGTGGGAAGGGGGTCTACGAGGGTTGCTTGCACCAGGGCCCCTAATAAATATGTTACACGATTGCCCACTGTCTTCTGTAATGTTAACACGCACGCTTGTGGGCTGGTCGCTTGTGGGCCGGTGTGTGAACATCCCGGTCAGAATATATGTCCCAGTCCGGCCCTGCTATTGGGCGACGTGTAACGTCCATGCTCTCTCCTTTGGGGCTCAATCTGAAAAACAAGCTGAAAATCCAATTTGGCTGCAAATGGAACACAACTCATGATATCCGACAGCCCTGACTGCACTTTTGTTTTCTCCAATACCTGTCATTACATTATGTTAAGAATAATCCCATTGTAACAGTCTGAAAATATGGTCTAATATTAGGAAAAACAATGGCAAAATGGCCCTCTACTTGCTCCTGTTTGTATCAGCCACCTTTTCCTCCTCATCTATCATGGATGACTCTTGGTATTTGGAAGCGGAACGGCAGATAATATGAAGACCCTTTTTATTGGTAACATATTCCCTCCCTACCTTTGAACAACTGCAAAATAAAATTGAATTTACCACAATCCCACTTTTTCAGATTCCTCCAGGTTCGTATCTATATTAAAGCCATGTGAGAACGTTGTTTTTATTGATTGACAGCCAATACAACTCGATAAAGCCTTTTCCCAACTCACCTGATGCATCGCCCATGGAATCTCCGTTTTCCTTTGAGTCTACATAAAGAGGCACAGTATCTTTTATTTATCCCCGTCTAATTTAGAAAACCCATCACTGGAGACTATAAAGGTCTGCATGGGAGGGGTGGGGGTGGCTTTGACACCGTGGCAATGGAGTACAGCTCTGGGAGGGGTGCACACGGCCTCAGTCTGTGCCCGTCATGTCCTTATTCAATTCAAGGTGCTGTATCGACTTCGTTATTCTATGGTTAAACTCTCTAAAATATCCCCAGCCGTAGATTCTACATGTGAATGTAGACTGAGCCTCCTCCACTGGAAGAACCCTCAGTCAGTGAGCTGGACTCAGTGTCTGAGGGACTGCAGCACACTTATATCTTTCCGAGAACATGGGAACCTCTTCGTCTTAGGACCCTTTGACCATCCACCCAGCCCGCTTAGATGTGCTTTGATTCTATGTAGAAAAGAGATTAGGCCTATGTATGGTGACCAGATGAAAATGTGTTTTTCCTTTCTTTGTTAGATGTTTTTATTAACTTATTCATAATTATTTTGTATTTTGTTTCACTTTAGTCGCTATTACTATTATTTTATCTTACTTATTTCCTCTGTACCTTTGATTACTTATTAGTTTGTTAAACGATCAAAATAAATTAAAGGAAAAAAAACTTCAAACATCTACAAATGCTGTGGTAAATCTTCCTCCCCAGTAAAACTATATGAATATCACAGTAAGCAGGTAGATTGACTGGATGGCTAATGAGCGATTCCATTTATATCCGTCTTTAATGCCAGCTATTGACATTGTTAATAATGTATGTGTCATTAAATACAAATTGAGAGGAT
>OMPB01037830.1:5069-15365 GCA_900312615.1 Stylephorus chordatus | reverse complement strand
GAGAGCCTAGGAAGAAGGAAGAAGAACTAACTACGGATTATAACCAAGCGTTCAGTGAGCCAGCGGATTAGCCATCCGGTCTATTGTTTTATCGGGGACACCTCTCAACCTCGGGTTAGCTGTTGCTGCGGCGAGGAACATAATATATATGTTATCTATATGTTATATAATATGGAATATTAACACTTCATCGCCTCTTCGCCATCAATCATCCACCGCCTAGCTACCCCGCAACGTTACAATATATATATATATACATATATATATTTATTTATATATTTATCACTTTAATATCTTAATTTTAGTTTAAGTTTATATTTAGGTTTATATTTTACATTCTGATAGGTTTATATTTATATTTTGATTGTGTGAAGGCAGGACCAGCAAAATAAGCTTTTCATTGTACAGAGTAACTGTCTGTTAACTGTGCATATTACAATAAAATATCTTGTATCTTGTTCCTAATGTGAAGGGGGTTATATTGACACTGAAGTCGATAGCAGCGGTACACGCACTATATTTGAAGAGGTGACAGGAGCATCACCTGATTCCTGATGAGCAGCAGAGTTCAACTCGACTAGATTAACAAACTCAAATATCTGTGTGACTGTAAGCGAAGCGAGGCGGGGCAAGCTTTCCTCGACAAGGGCCTTTTCTGCTGTGTGTCGTATCTCCGACATTCTTGCCAACATGCCTGGAGCATGACAATAAACAGGTTTTGTGGGATTATCGCAAAAGCAACGAAGAAAGAGAAATGTCTTTGACAAGCCATACTTGGGACTAGAAACGCGACACATTTCCAATCCGAAAATAAGACGGCAGTACAAAAGCAGTGAGCAATAATGACATGTTTAAACTTGGCCGAGGAGAAGTTGGAAGATAACATATGATCCAGGTAATGTAACTTAAATACGCGTCAACGTAATGTTGCGTAAACCTTACGTACTTTAGAACGAGCGTTCTAAAAGATATATAAGCGATCAGAACTCGCGTGACGTAAGTTTGTAGAGAAAAGTCAAGAGTCATGTCTGTTTGCTTTGGGTTGTTCTATGACGATCATTGGGGAGTAAAATCATAGACACACTTGACTAAAAGAACCACTTCGGTAGGCCTATAACATGGGTTGCTTCTGAATTAGTCGATCTTTTCTTGTCGCTAATACGTTTGTCTTTTTTTTTTTTTTTTTTGGATGGCTAACAATTCGACTATTACCAACTTTGGTAATATTTATATGCATGTGATTTGAACTTCCAAACGGAGACATGCCTTTTTGGCCAGAGGGAGGAGCCACACCCATATCGTGGTGGTGGACTTTTACAATGTTATTTGGCTTCTTTATTTGGACACTGTTACAATCGAGAGGGTTCACGAGGAATGGATAACCTAAATGGATTAAAAAAAACCAGATAAGAAAGTAGAATGTATACATTGGGCTAAAATGTGTGTCATTTGGAGAAACTGAAATGAAAGTAATTTCTAAAAATGTATTTAAAAGTTTATTATAGTGCACAGTTACAGTACAATTACATCTCAATGTAATATTTCAGAAAGCATTATGGCGCATCGATCCCAGTGTTCCTCTGCTGGGGATAACCCCCTGGACCCTAACTACCTTCCAGCGCATTACCGGGAGGAGTACCGGCTGGCTATTGACGCACTCGTCGAGGAGAACTTGGAGGGATATTATCAGTTCCTCCAAAGAGCTGACGTGGTGGACTTCCTGTCAACACAGGAAATAGAGTATATTCAGAGCTTCGTGCAGGTGCCTCATGAAGGCGACTATGCTGAACAGCGTTACCCGGTGTCTGGAGGGGATGGCTCTTCAGACACCTACTGGCCCATCCATTCTGACCTGGACGCCCCAGACCTGGACCTCGGCTGGCCACAGCTGAATCGCTTCACTGGGCCCACCGAGGTCACCACGCTGGTCAACCCGGCCGAGCCGGACATGCCTAGTATCAAGGAGCAGGCCAGACGACTCATTAAGAATGCCCAGCAAGTAGGTCCCTTGTTCTCTTTACATTTACATTTAGGGCATTTAGCAGACGCTTTTGTCCAAAGCGACTTACAATAAGTCATTTGTCAGAAGGAAGTGAAACGACAATGTTGGCGCAGCAAGGATGTCAACAGAGCTAGTCTCCAGGGATACCAACAGAACATGTTGCTTGCTTTAAAAAGAGTGGCTTTTAGGCTTCGCATAATTTCCATAGGATAATGTATGCTAAAGCTAAACCAATATTCAGCTGCTTATTAACTGTGTAATCCCATGTTTCATCTATAGGTAATGAACTGCAACTCTTTATCATCTTGTTTAGGAAAATATATTGTTTGGACATCAAAATACTACTGGCTTCTCTGTTTAACTACCTCCCTGATGGTTGTGAATCCTGTTATTCTGTAGGTGGTTGCTATAGTGATGGACATGTTTACCGATGTTGACATATTTGCGGAACTCCTCGATGCCGCCGTGCGGAATGTAGCCGTCTATATACTTCTAGATGAACAAAACGCTCATCATTTCATCAACATGCTGTCAAACTGCCGGGTTAACCTGGAGAGCATCCAAGTAAGTGTATAACATAACAAAACATTTCATTCATGGCAACTTTATTATTCTTATTTTATTTTTTCTCAAATATTCATTCTATTGGAAACATAGGTAGAAGTATTTCAGCCATTTTACTTGACATTGCCTAATAATTTGAAATGCTGATGCGATGCTGCCACCTAGCTTGGATACAGGTATTTCTAGAAGCTTGCTTGTGTTCAGTGTATTGTCAATTCAATGTTTGTCCCACAGTCCATGCGTGTGAGGACAGTTTCTGGCATCTCCTACCAGTGCCGCTCAGGGAAGTCACTCAAGGGTCAGATGATGGACCGTTTCTTGCTCACAGACTGCAGGGCAGTTCTAAGCGGAAACTACAGGTGAGATCGTTAGTTGATGTAGGTGTCAGGTGACCTGATTTCTCACTACATGGTGTACTTGTGCATGTTCATCATTCAATTTGTAACATTGTTATTAAGTCCAGAGTGACGTTCATTCCTATTCATTAATGTGTCTCCCTGCAGCTTCATGTGGTCTTTTGAGAAACTACACCGCTGTTTAGCGCACCTCTTCCTCGGACAGCTAGTGTCTACTTTCGATGAAGAGTTCCGGATTTTATTTGCCCAGTCCCAACCGCTCAAAATTGAAAATACACATGATCTTATTGAGGATTTCGTTCCTCTCCCTGAGAGGCAGTACTTAACTGACAGAGCAGCAACGTTCAGAGATTCCAGGAAGTATGCTACAATAGACACTCCGTGTCCGGAGGAAAGGGGTAGACACCTCTTTGATGAAAGGATGGGCACAAATTGGAAAAAGATGGGGCTAAGCAGGCATGAATCCTTCCACAGGCCTCTGGATCAAGGCCCTGTAGATATGTACAAATACCCCTCCCAGCAATTCAGAACAGACGAGTCTCATGACCAGAGCTCTTCTCGGATACTCAATATGCTTGAACGTCCTGCTTTCAAACGACACAGTTACGCTGAAGGTATTCATGGAGGACAAACCTCTTATCAATCTTTGCAGCAACCAAGGACGCCAAACTTCGAGACTCCGCTAAGGCAGTTTCAGAGAAGCCATCCTCCACCACCAAGGACAGGAGCTGAGGCGGCAGGTTATAGTGGCTATGATGGTAAGTTCATGAGCCATGCCTACCCTCCAGTGGATCAGCATCCAGAGCCTGGCTTACCACAAGAGATCGAATCGAATGACAGCTTTGACCCGGTACTCAACTACTTGTCCTCAACCAGCAATGTAGAAATGGAACAGGTGGTGGAAACATTCAGTCCTCCAGAGGAATTGCCATTTGGTTCATCTTATTCTGGAAGAATAAGTGTTGGCCCGCCATTTGCCTCGGAGACCACTCCTGCGCCATCTGAGCAGACGCAATTTTACCAGGACCGTAAAGACCCTGCAGTAAAGCAGGGGCTTAGAAATTGGAGAATTAACTCTTACCTCAGTGCATTTGACAATGCAGGAGATGATGAAATGCCATTGCCCCCTCCTCACGGGGCTGACCCATTTGAAGAGAGTTCTAACCCCTTACACCATACAGTATCAGGCCCTGATTTATCCATTACTAAGTTTTCTAGCGCTAGAGAATCCAAGGTCCCAAAGGCAGGTCAGCTGCTAAGTTATAGCAGATCCGCTGTCCCAGAGCCCTCCGAAAAAAACCTAGACGAATTTATTCTGATGGCAGCAGGAGCCAAAATAACGCCAACAACATCAGAATCGTCATTTACGACTGAAACGGATAAGACTGATGAGTTGGAGCAGAAAGAACCTAGACCCGACGAGTCATTCCGTAGGAGACCCAAAGCCGCAGTACAAAGAAGCTCCAGGCTAAGATCATCTTTAATATTCGGTGCTCAACTTGAGCAGCCTGTTTCTCAAGATATCAACGCTACCGTCGGGCAACAGGATGACGCCATGGATAATAATAATAGTACTCAGTCTAAATTACCCTTTGCCTCTCAGCTTTCGAGTCAATGGAGGTCAATCGCAAGGGAGCCATTTAAATGGAGCAATTACGTAAAACCTGCCACTTTTGATAGCTCTGCACAACCTTCTCAGGCAGGTGATAATAAAAACAAAGAGGAAACTGAGAATTTGGCAGGAATTAAGATGGAAGAGCATCCAGAAAAAGGTGATGTAATGGCAACAATAATGCCTACAGAAGTCTCATCACTGCGCCCCAGCACTTCTCAAGGTGAGCTATCCAACATAGGCCGGCCTCTATTCGCCCCTGAATCTATGCTGAGCAACATGAGTGAGGCTGACATGAGGCTCATGTTTTTCAAAGAGTTGGCAGCAAAACGGAAAGCGAAGCAGGCTGCTGCATTAGCATCAAATGACACTGACAAAGTTCCCCAGAAGACTCAGTCTGACTCTAAAAGCACCACTGTAAAAAGTGAAGAACCGGCACAGAAAAAACAACCCAGTTGTGAAAACGAGCAAAGCGACGTTACAACGGATTCAGAAAAGCTCGAGCTAAAGAAATGCCAAGCACACGTATCTACGAGCATATCGGATCCACCTAATAGCCAGCCACTGAAAGACTCCAATCTATCACATCCTGCTGTAAAAGACTGTGACCAACTTCCACCTGCTACCATGGAAACGGATGAGTCATCTGCAGGAACTTCTCCAGCAGCGTCAGGTACACAAACTACTATTAAGCTGGGAAGCCTGAGCCTTGACTCTGTCTCGAAGGAGTCTTCCTCAACTGATCCAGGTTCAGCGCACTCTATATCTGCCCCATTGGAGGGCAACACCGCTTCACCCATTCCTTCTGAATCCAGCGCTGTTGCTACTCCTGTTAGATTAGAATCAAGCTCGTCTCATTCAGTTCCATCGGTGCCAAGCTCTTCTTCCGAGCAAATGCAGCCTGGCGCTTCAAAAAACACAACGGATTATTCTACCAGACCCCTTATTGTTAGACAGCCGTTCAAACGCAGTCTTAATGTAAGAACAGTAAGTTTAGATAGCTCTATAAAGAAGCCATCTAGAGCAGATGATGTGAAAAAAGAAGAGGAAGCGGAGAACTCTTCAGAAAACAGTGATACGATGCCAACGTCGAAGCCTAAGGAAGCAGAGCAGGCTATTCCACCATCGCCGTCGCACCCCAGCACTTCTCAAGGTCAGCTATCCATGATAGGCCAGCCTCTACTCCCATCTGAATGTTTGCTGAGTCACCCATCTGTAGATATTAGTAACGCCAGCACGTTGGCAGCAGAACAGAAAACTACCCAGGCTGCTGCATCAGAATCAAATGACGCTGACAAAGTTTCCCAGAAGACTCGGTCTGAAACTAAAAGCACCACTGTGACAAATGAGGAACCCTCACTTGGAAAAAACGAACAGAGTGTGACAAGTCTTTCCATTAAAGGGCAAACTACATTATGCAACACTGCCGCCGAGAAAATAATTACAAAGGATTTAGCAAAAATGACCCCAATGGAAACACCGACAGTTGATGATGATGGTGAATTACAAGGCAAGGATCTAAAGCAGAATAACCAACCCGTCACCTCGGCTGGCTTTGAAAATACGCAAAGCAAAGTTACAACGGATTCTGAAAAAATAGAGCGGAGGAAAAGCCAAGCACATGTGTCTATTAGTGTGTTGGATCCATCTAATAACCAACCACTGAAAGATCTATCGCATCCTGCTGTAAAGGATTGTGGCCAACCATCTCCTGCTACCATGGAAACGGCTGAATCTTCCACCGTGATTTCTCCAATGGAGTCAGGTACACAAAGTAAAAATGAGCTGGAAAGCCCGACCCTTTACTCTCTCTCAAATGATTCTTGCTCAACTGACCCAAGTACAGCAACGCTACCAGCATCTAATTCTGCCCCACTAGAAACCAAGACGCATTCTTCTAGCACACCTGAATCTAGTGTTGCTGTTAATCTGGTGAGATCAGCATCTAGCTCGTCTCATTCAGTTCCACCAGTGCCAAGATCTCAATCAGAAATAATTGAGTCTAATTCTTGCGCTTCACTGAACATCCCAACTGACCCAACCGCTCTAGAGGAGTCTTTGAGTCAACCGTTATCTAACGAGACTCCTTATTCCACGCCGTTAGATTCTTATTCCTCAAATATCTCACATTTGGCCAGTAGTTTGTCATCAACGTCTGACATAACAGAGCCAGATAAATCTCCCAGTCCCTCCTCACTGGAATGCTCTAAAACCAGCAGAATTCCACCAGAAGAATCTGCACCATCTTCACTCACACAAACAGTATCATGTTCTGATACTGCAACAATTAATCCTAATTCCATTGGTGTCCCAACGGAGGTGCGCCCCACTACACTGGACTCATCAGAGACGGGGTCAAAATCAAAAAAGCCAAACACATCTTTATCCGAGTCACCCGCAGAGACACGTGAAGAACCATGCACTCCTGAACCCCTGTGCACTCCTGAACCCACTTCAAAAACAGAACATCCTCAAACAGACACCAACTCTGTTCCTCTAGGGTCTTCTTCCACTGCTGAACGTTCATCACATGATGATGTCAAAGATGAAACCAAAACCATTAGCATTATCCATTCACGCACTTGCTCAGATGACCCATCAGAACATTCTAAAACATCGATCCATAATGTCCCAACAGAGCTCGTTGATCCACCGACTCCAAATGCAGCTGAGAACACAGCAATAGAAGTAATTTCTGCATCCAAGCCAGACTTTGATCCCAGCATTCTTGCATTAGCACAACCAACAGCTCAAGCAGAAGCCCCGTCCTCATCTGACACCCGTGGGTCTGTCTCGGATAGCTCGATAGTTGTTTCCAAGCCTGAAAAGATAACTACATCCACACCACATATACCCAGTCCGTCAGAATCAACAACTCCACCTAAACTCACTCAATCAGACTTGGACAACTCTCCAACGCCTTCATCATCAGAACCTACGTCAAAGGACAACTACAACCAAACTCAAGACCCAACCGATCCACCCCTGGCACTTGAATCACCTGTAGAGTCCGAATCCATTACTCATGACGGCTGTCCTTCAGAACCAAGTGTGGCGGTTGAAAAAAGCGATGTTGTCGACGGTGAGGTTAGCAACGAGCCTGAGCAACCAGGTGCCGAACGTCAGAGCAAAGCTACAGAAGCTGAGGCGACAAACACCGTCCTGACGACTGTGCTGCAGGATTCCTCTACCTGCCATCAAAAGCCAAGCGATCAAACCAGGATAAGCGAAGGTTCTGAAAAAGCACCGTCCAACCCATTAGAGGCTGTTCCCTCGTCGCCACAGTCAAAGCAGCCAAAGGTGTCCCAGTCGCGCTACCACTCTTCGACGGCCAACGTGCTCTCGAGCAGCAACCTCCGAGACGACACGAAGCTGCTTCTAGGGCAGATATCGGCCAACAGCCAGAACAGAAATGAGCCCCCCAAGGAGTTGGCTGTCACTGATGATGATAAGGAAGGTGAGGCTGAGAAGAATGCTAGTGGACAAAAAGATGGAGGCTCAAAGTATTTGAATAGAGGAGCGACAAAGCCAACGCAGGATCGTGAAAAGCTGCTTCAGAGGATCCAAACTATGCGAAAGGAAAGAAAAGTCTACAGCCGATTTGAGGTATGAAATGTTAACCTCTAATCTCTTGCAAGAAGCATAAATTAATATTATTTTGTGTGAATTTACCTCCATATTGGCTAATAATGTATTTCTCCCATACATGTATAATAGATTCCACCATAGCTGGTGATCAACAGACAGGAGGTAAAAGAAGTGAAGAAGATTTTTTGTGAGAATAATCCAGCCTTGATTAATCCTTAAAACTCAATGAGGAAGATTTCATGGAAAAGGGATTTACCATCAGTTTTTGGCTTATACTCATAACAAACGACAACCTGGCACGTTCACGCAACGAACAAACAAGAAGCGGCATTTAAGTCAAATGCTGACCGTATTTTAAGGATGAATGAATGAAGACATGGACTGACGTGGCATTTGCCTGAGACCTGTCACCATGGAGACCTGTCACCATGACTTTGATGCCATCCCAACGCTGGCACAGTCACACAGAGGGCAGTATACTGACACATTGTGACGTCAAAGTGCTTCATTTTCACACTGGCTAGTACAGTACAGTAACTGGACATAAGCGAGCATGTCCAAGCTTGTAAATACATGAATGAACACCCCCTCAAAGAGGACACGCAATCAGTTACGTGAAATCATTGACTAACTTCACGCAACATTGTGTGTGACAGAGCACTGCACTTTTGCCGCGACTTTCTGACTGCCCCCATGCACGCAAACAGGCAGTGAAAGCTTAAAAATAAACCCTTTGTTTGGTCGGGCTCCCATCCCAAATTAATGTGCACATTCTCGTTGTATTTATACTTGAGTTTTTATGTGAACATACCTTCAAATTGGGAGTAAACTATGTTCGGAATCATGCATTTAGTTTATGGATATCCATCATTTTTACTGACTGGTATTGAAGCATGCAGCACTGAATGAATCAGACCAAATAATCAATTCCTCTGCTATGAATCTGGAGTGAAACTGCTGTGAAAGGGAAATACAGACATATTTATAAAGGGAGGAAGTGATGTGTAAAGAGATATAGCCACACTGACTGCATGGGTCAAGTGCAATGTCATTCCATGACTGTATTTGGCATCACTGATTGTTCTGTCTGAAAATAGATTACACAAACTAATGATCGTTTTAAATCAAAATAGAATTTTAATTTTATATTGTTTTGTGCTGACTACAGCTTTCTTTCAATATTCCACAATTTCCAGACCAAAGATAGACTAGCAATTTTGTTTTAATTGTGGGGGGAAAAAAGTTAAGTCATAACTACAGTATACAAAAGGCAGTGTTTCTCTAATGTTAAAGTTATTGATTTTGTGGCCAGAGTTAAATGGTTTGAAATGATAACAAAAAGATTTAAACAAAGTAATAGCTTAGATAAATTTACTTTTAGCGGATGCACGTTTCCTTGCAAAATATACTGTATTTATGTATTTTGCTTGTTACTATAATCATTCACATCCACGCCAAAGCTGTTCTAGGGAACTTGTTTAGCAACAACCTGTAGTTTAATGGCAACTTTACAAAACTATTTTCCAACTCTCAAATTGCCTATGGCGCATACAACTTGCATGAATGTTTTTTGTATGTAATGTATGTATTTTGTGAGAATTGATGTTGCAAGTAACATGTTATTAATGATAACTTTGGTTGTTTGTTAAATATTCCAACTTTTTTGTAAATAAAACAACTATCGTATTGTTTAAACAAACCAGCCCCATTTATTTCCTCACTTGCTCTACTGACCAGATGTTTAGCTAACACCAGTTGTTTACCTAACGTCATCGGCCTTTATTAATATAATTGGATATGATAGCACCTTTTATTTTTTGTGTGTGTATCCAGGGTGGATTTGGGGAGATGTCCATATTCATTGAGAGATAAACTGGTAAAAAGTGGGAAACAAGTCAAAAGATGTCAAATCCCCCAAATCTATCCAATTAATAAGCATCCATTTCTTGCAGTTTTTGTGAAGAAATACTCGGTTATGACTATGTGACTTAGTTTACTGAAACAGGCTCTTTTAACCAAATATGTCCTTATTTTGTGTTGTGTTTGACGATATGGGCATTTGTGAATCTGAAAAGGATAACTTTGCTTCCGGCAGGATTGAAAGAAATACAACCAACCTCTTAAGATTGTGGCCAAGCCAGGCTAGTTCTACACTGGGGCAGAGGGTGGCGAGG
>OMPB01037778.1:0-10700 GCA_900312615.1 Stylephorus chordatus | reverse complement strand
TGTGTGTGTGTGTGTGTGTGTGTGTGTGTGTGTGTGTGTGTGTGTGTGTGTGTGTGTGTGTGTGTGTGTAATTAACACAGCCAAACTGATCAGTGATTTTGAGTGAAGCAATTAATGGATTTAATATATCAAAAACTGTTTACAATCAGACGTACGATCAGTCTTGAATTGGCAATACAACTATAATGTGAAAGTCTTGACGTCCGTTTTTCTCTGGCTGTGCCTGGACTATGGAACCGGTCGCAACGTAAATCCCAAGAGATTCAGATCAAGTTGCAGACCTACCCCACGTCTCGACTGTCCACGCTATTTGAAAATATCGACACACGTATAAAAATTACTCTTCGGCAATAGGCTACGCCAATAGAGGATGAATTCATAAACTGAGACAAGACATTTTTACAGCAATCAAAATGCGAAAAGAAAACGTGGAACTGTTGAAGGATGGAAAGCAATGCAGTTCCAATGACATGCGATATTCGTATTGAGCCGAGTTTAGGCCATGAAAAAAAATTGCTAATTTGTCAATATCTCCCACAGACTTACGATTGGAATACAATTGTCTATAATTCCACTCTCTCGTTGGGGATAAGGTGCTTCAATTTGTAGGTTACTATTGCCTCGATGAGAGCGTCGGTTATGTAAACAAACTTGTGTGTAAGAGCTTCGTGGTTGTAACATAATAATTGCAATAAAACCCATTGGGTCAAGTTAGGTTTGCCAGTTCTTCACACACTATAAATTATTCACATGACTATATATTACAATATTCCCATTATAACCTGTAAAGCAAATGCCTATATTGAACAGTGCATAGGCTATCATGTCAATCTTAACTAAGTCATACTAAATCATTTGATCATGTCTCATAAACAAACACATGGACCCCAACCCCCTCCATACTCACACAAATTCCCGAACAGTATACTCACAAAGTTCGTGACATAGAACTCCACATGCAGGCACATGTGAAGTGTTTTATGTGTTGACGTTGATGCTGATCGTGTATTAATGTATTTCATTATCCATCTATCTATCTATCTATCTATCTATCTATCTATCTATCTATCTATCTATCTATCTATCTATCTATCTATCTATCTATCTATCTATCTATCGTTTAATGTATTAATGCCAAGGCTATTATTGATTGACAGCCCACTGTTTTTGGCACGTTGTAAAACTACGATGTTATACGCTTTCGGGTAACATGTCACATGAAATCTATTTGAATATTATAGCCTATTTTCAACGCAAACTCTCTAAATTGAGGTCACTTTTGCTAAAACGAGCATTTGAATTCTAACACGGGAGTCCTAGTTTGGTTGTTTCATCATGCACAATTATGTCACTTTTAACTGGAATCAGATACAATACAGTTAAGTTTTTTTCGGCGAGGTTATTGAACGTCACGTATAGCAGAGCTATTTTGAAATAATGCTTTGGTGCAAAATATCCTTTCGCATCAAAAATATTTCCATATTTTTAATTATAACCGAGTGAGTAGGCTATAGTCCGATTATTTGGGAATGTATTCGATTCCCCTTCTCTATATGATGCTCTCGCCGTACATGTGTGATGGTAGGCTATAGGCGCGCGCCTTAGTGTGTATATGAGTATATGAGTGAGTATATGTGCGCAAGCATGTAAGTGTGCTGGGTGTAATACAATACATGATCAAAATTGTAGCAATTGGATACAAATAATAATATTTAAAAAAATGAAATAAAACATTTTATAAACTTAAGGCTAGAATTTCGCAATAAATGAAAGAGTGCAGCTCTACAATATACGATCAAACGTAATACACGAATGGGCGTATATTTATTTTGAATCTACACCATAATCCCCCCCAAAAAAACTGATACATTTGCGTTTGACTCCCAAATTTAAACAGCCGTATAACCTTTACAAACATTCTGTAATCATTCAATGCAAATAAATGACCTCACTGTCTATATGTCTATGTTCTAGGAATAGCAACCCTGACTAAGCACTTTTACAGCACGTGAAAGCACGAGCTTTACCCTGTCTAATCAGTCGTCAAGTTGCTTCTGTTTTACCATAATGTGAAAACCGGGGAGGGTGGCTCTAGCACAGAGTGAATTTGCCTTTAAGCGCGACCCTTTAAACTGACACGATAGTGAAAGGCGCGGCTGACTACGTGCTTGCACACTATCGAATTGGGATACAAAAGTTTTCAGTCAGTGCAACGCCTATATTTCCCAAAATGTTCCACACACACACACGGCTACACGCGGAAATTATATGTCGTCCCAAAATAATATTCATAGGCCTATATATCCGTATTTGAAACAACATTTGGCCTGATACAATACCTAAATCAAATGGCGGAAAAATATATATTTATATATTCTATACCTATGTTCTATTTGAGGCTTAAATATGCGTATTCCGATAGGCTGATTGTTTATATTTGTAAACAGCTGCAAACCATTTCGTAAACATAAAAACAAGTGGTATTGTGAACTTTTCAAAAGCAGAGTGTGATGCTAATCCGCAGTCAATACTATGCATAGGTTACCTATTGCCTTTGGGGGATTAAGGCCGTGGGAGATGACTTGCTTGGGTGATAATAGGAGTAGATCCGTGCCAATAAAATATGAATTTATCATGACCACATTAAAACAACAGCTACCAAGGGTGCGATTGCAAAATATGGCAAACGAATAGGGAGCGAAAGAGGCGTACAAAAGGGGAGGAATATCCATTTTATTGCATCACCTGTCAACAGCGTCCAATGGGCGTCGACTACCAGGGCATTAATTGATGAAGGTGTCTCCCGACTTGCGCACCTCCCTCTGTCATTTTATTTCTAGCTTAACCATCAGCAAGTATGGCAGCTGCATTTTAGCTCTTATTCTTTCTCTCTCTTTCTCTGTGACTTTGTCTCGCTTTCCCTCCCTCGTTCACTTTCTCCCTCCCTCTCCCGTCTCTCTCTCTCTCTCCCTCTCTCTCTCTAAAACACACACGGGCAATCCTCTCTCTCTCCTCGCTATTTTATCCCTCTCACTGTGGCTGTGGTGTACACCTACCCCTCGTCCTGCTATCGACCACAGGGGAGTGTAGCCGGCAGGTAGGAGAGAGCAGACAGGCATCGACAGGGCTTGGTGGATACATCCGTCGCATTCCACCACCATGTCGGACCGGAGCCAGGGCGAAGGAGTGAATGCCATCGGCAATATCAGCGCCATTTAACTATAGATGTCCAAGTTTGCAATTTCCTGACAAAGCAGCAGCATGAACGGCATATAAGCATTGTCAGTGGCGACTAAGTGACCAGAATGGCTTGAGTTGAGATCCAATAAAATGTATTTTCAATTAATTTTCTTCATCTAACAAAGGACAATAAACTCTACGGAATATATGGATAAATGTATTCTCATGGATAAATGAAACATGGGAGACCTGGAGTGTGGCTTTGAGGAAATGCAGGGAGTGAAATTGGGATACCTGATCATCAAAGGACAACAAATGTTTGCATTGTCTCAGGTCTTCACCGACCTTCTGAAGAACATTCCTCGGACCACGGTGCATAAGCGGATGGACCGCCTGAATGTAAAGAAACACCACTGTGGTCTGGAGGAATTGCGAAAGCTGAAAGCAATACATTCAATCGCCTTCCACGCCGCCAAATGTACGCTCATATCACGCGAGGATGTGGAGGCTCTATATTTCTCATGCAAGACGGAGCGTGTATTGAAATCCAACAAAAGAAAGGTGAAGGATAATTCTCTAGAGGACGCACACGCGGGAATTCTTCGTGCAGAAAACAAAACCGGGTCGTGGCAAGACAAAGTTTGGTTTAGTTTGCACAGCGTTCCGCAGACTCCCTCAATACAAAATAAACCCGACTGCATAGAGACTCCTTTGCTTCCCGATTCCAAACTACCTCAATTTTGCAGTAGATCCCCGAGTCGGAATTACTATCCAGCAACTAAGTCAAATTACAAACTCTATAAAAACTATGAAACAACGCAGATAGCTGGAAACTGCTTATCCTTCAATAAGAGAAAGCGGTTTTTCAGGAGCGCAGTGAACCGGCAGCCGGTGGTGTTTCAGTCCGCCATAGCTGCTCAGTCCAAGCTCTCAGGCTCAGCCAGCGACCTACTTCACAAAAGGAAGAGGAGGCGCGAGGGGGGCGGCGGCAAGGACAGCGCGAGGCACTCATGTACTAGGACCAGGCATATACACCACTCCCCGGTGCTGCTCGTGCAGCCGAAGTGTTGCAGCAAGCAGAAGTCAACCGGAACACGGACTTTAAGCGCCTTCCACATTGGCCACGAATTGTATTTGGATTCCAGATCTCACAACCAACACCAGCCGGTTTTCCACGAGAGTTACAGCAGCGACACTGAATCCAGCACATACTCGGAGAGGGCAAACAACGATTCTGACTTTGGGTCTAGTATTTCTACAACTAGCAACTCTGGTAGCTCTGATGAAGAGGATGAGAGCCAGTCAGAAAGTTCGGATGTCAGTTCGGAGGAAGAGAGCACTTCTCAATCGGATTCGAGCTCGGTGTCAAGTCAGGTTTCCGTTCAGAGTATCCGATTTAGACGGGCACGGGTTTCATCTGTTACCAAAACTTTCAGCACCAAGGCGCCCTTGGTCTTACAGCCAACCTTCCACTACATCCAGCAGCAACAAAGACAACATAGAACAGTGGGTCATGGGTTTGCGGACTTCAGTGGACACGAGAATCGTCAGAACAGTGAGTTGGCATTTAATGAAACTAGAAGGGTTTCGGGACCATTACATCCACCCAAATTTAATCTGACCGGTGTGCGAGAGAACTATCTAACCGAATCGAAAAGTGGAAAGGTGACAGAGGCGCATAGACCAAAGAGAATTGACCCTGTGTATGTTGCCCTCAATGCAGCGAGCTTGAATATTTATACACCGTTTCCTCAACGCAGGGCGCAGGGACATGCAAACAAATGCCCCGCAACACCGAACGCTCATTGTGAATGTGACGAAGACAGCAAGCTCCTCAAATCTAAAGACAATGAACCTTTAAACCCAAGGAAAGAAGTGGAGCCGACTAACAACACAAGACAGCTTTCCCCACTCAAGACGATTAAGACAGAGACGGAGGAGCCCTCGTTTTCTACATGCCTTCATTCCGATGACAAGGCAGCCACGACGCCCCCTTTCAACTTCAAAAATGTGAAAGTTAAGGTGGAGGAAAACTATGATGAATATGAATATTCTAGTCAAACTTCTGGATTTCAATGCAAAGCAGATATTGCTGACAGCAACAATGACCAGCACCCCGATAGCGAATTGAAACATGCAGTAGGCCTATATTTAAACAACACAGCTACAGTAACAGAGAGCACTGATGATCACTCTAAGCAATACGGGGCCCCGCAAGATAGTCCTTGTCCAGAAGAAGGGGAGTATGAGAATGGCCCACGGGTCAGGAGAATCAACAGAAATCTAGTGGCGGGGAAAAAGGCAAGAATTTCAAGGACGCAAACAAGACCGAATGTGTCAAAAATAGTCAAAGCGTCCTATTTTCGTCCCACTGACAAAGTTGAGAGTTTTGACGGACATAGGCCTACTGAAGATTTAACCGGATTAAGTAAAATCAAACGACCAATAGCGAAGACTGCAAAGAAGTCTTTTAGTTTTATGGCAAATTTTCCATCTCCGCCATCGTTGGTTGTTGGCAGAGATGGTGATTTGTGCCCTGCTTACTCTATGAACTCTCTGAGGGACACCCGACCACCCCCTCTCTCTCACCCGGTATGGAGATGGCAACCAGGCGGCCAGCCTCTCCCTCCCCCATCGGCTCAAAGAATCAGGAAATGCTGAAGCATTTTTGCCTCTCATTCTACGTGGAAATCCGCCTAATATTGCCTCAACGTCTTAGAACAACAAATGAATACGATTGATTAGAAACGTGTATTATTGTTGTTGTTTTATTTTTACTTAAAACATGTTTCCCATCGACGGATCTAACGTTCTAGATATTTTTGGAGGGTTATTCAGGAATATTTTCAAGACGAACCAAGTTTCCTTTGGAGCCACAAAATCCCCCAGACAACGTGACACCAATTGTGGATTAATGCAAAAAAAGCTTAGGATTTAAAATGCGATTTTTATCTCAATTGTTTCTCCCCCGCCTTGAGGCTCGACCTTTTAGATTGTATTCTGCCATGATTTCCGTGGTTGGTTCTTTGTGTGGAAAAGGATAGAGGCACCGTTGTCTCGTAAGCCTAAAAATTGTTCTGTGTAGCCTACTACAGGCTCGTGTGTATTTTTTTTTCTTTTTTTTTTCTTTAAGGGTCTGAAAGAAAGTTTTGATATGGTATTAAAGACAGGGTTCCCCATTGTGTGCCACTATATTGCAAAGCTTTAAATCTTAAACACGTAGGCTACTCAAACGCGATAAGTGTTTAATACACATGCATTGTGTATAAAAAAAAAAAAAAAAAAAAACAAACACAACAACAACAACAGCATCAAAACACGGTCAATGTTCACATTTAAGCCTTCTTGTGATTATTTGGAATCCACCTTTCAGGTGCTTGTGATCTGGGTTTCACTCTTGATTTTATTTCTTTAGGCAATTTCCTGGTTTTCATGTAGGCCTACTGGCCATGCACAAACAGGGCTAGATACAGCACAGGCCTTATGTGCAGACAATCAAAAGAGTGGGGGCTTAGGCTTTTATATCACGTCGTCAGGTCTCACGTTAGGCTGGATTTAAGTGCTTATGTCTCTCCAAATCCATTCGCCCTACAGATTCATTGGGCATATCACATTGATTTGCCACGTGAATAAGTCTTTGCAATTACAACCAGAGCATTGTTTAAAAAAAGGAAATAATTGAACAATTATAATGTACAATATATAGGCAGGGCATACACCAACAACATAAAAACTCCATCTTGTCTGTTTTATTTAAAACTACCACAAAGCACAAAATATATAGGCTCAAATGCGTTGTACTTTGACACTGTTGGGGCTTTCAGCTTCAGGGTTTTAGACGTGCTTGTGATGTCTCTACTAGTAGACTACTAAAAAGATAAACAAGACGATGCTGTGCCTCTGGTTTTTATATTTACACCGAATAGAAGTCTTCGATTAGGCTACTATAGCTGTCTTACATTTTGACACGTTTAGAACTTCCCTATGTGGAGCGCTAACACCACATTGCTGGTCATGTTTTTTTTTCCCCCAAATATTTATAAAGAATAAAATGACTTGGCGCCGCAATGATCACATTTTTGCGGAATTTGACGTCAATAACATCTAGGCTAAACGTGTTTTTTTTTTTTTTTTTTTTTTTTTTTTTACTATTTAGATGGTTGCGACTGTCGAAGCCTTTCTCTAGTAAAATACGAACATCGTCAATTATCTAGAATTGACCAAATTCCAAATGATATGTCCACATTTTGCTATTCCAGTCTTCAGCGTTCACTTTAACAATCTCAGCCAGCGAGTCATATTTTTATGTGATCAACTTTCCAAATCACCTAATAAAATGCTTTTCTACATGGATTCGTCAAATATAGGCTAAATAGGCTATATGTAATAGTTTCGGTTATTGCACCTAGATCTAGATATTAAGGTAAATAAAAGAGCTGTGTGAAGGCAGTGCAAGAAGCGAGTTGGTCGACCAACTTCTGTGTCTGTCGTAAAGACTTTATGTTGTGCCAGGTCAGAACAAACAGCCATGGGGGATGTCTGCTTTCTCATAGACACACATGGGATTGGGTGTAGGTATGTATGAGATTGTACAAACTGTTAAATTACTGAATCTATTAAAGAAAGAAAAAAAAAGAAAGAAAGAAACATGCCTAAACCACGGTGACTATACTATGTTGTACATGTTTAGCCATGTGATAAAAGTAGGCTACCATTCTGTTGGAACACAGTTATAGAGCGCATACGGATATGACCTAGTTCAACGCCCCTGTAGAGAAGGCACAACCTTGAACTTTTTCGCCTTCAACATAAAAAAGCTATTTTCTAAAATGACCCATTCTAAAACGTAACGTGTGTGGGCAAGAGTGATATTTGAATTGCTGTGCTTTTAATGAAAGATGCATTCAGCCGAATCCGCGTGCCAAAAGCAAGAGCATCAGGTAATGGACATATAGAGGGATAGCGTGCACTTAAACCTCGTTTTTCAGTGCGGCTATAACCAAAGGCGTTTCCCCTATGGAGTTTATATCAACTATATGGTTAATAATTAGCATATTCATACGCGGTAACCTCTTCATGCATAAGCGAAATAATGCTATTATGGTAAGCCCTGGCCTATGGCCTGGTAAGAGGGATCTGTCACCATCAAGACAAACGTATAGCAGTGTAAACAATTGCATATCGTAGTCGCTAAAATTCACGGAGCAGCCTCAGTCCCACTTTACTACCCCACCCCCACATAGACACTCAAAACACACACCGTCACCACGCATTTCCTTTGCTTTTTGAAACATTACTTGAGGTCAGGTTTTTGACAACGGGATTTGAAGTCACTGGTTGTTTATATGAGAGCTGAATATTTATTTTTGTGAATTTACTGTTGTTTTTTGTATATTGACTTTGTTTGTGAATATGGAACAAATGCACTCGAAATCGAAACTTGAATGGTGGATTTCTGAAGCACTTTCTTCTTTTTTATTTTTATTTTTATTTTTAATTATAATTAAACACAACTTAGAGTAAACAGAAATTGGTTCTCTTTCTTAAAGGAAGGTGGGAGATGGTGCCCCAAGCATGGTAGGCACTTGTATTCTGCAGGCATCTACTATTGCTAAATATGCAATAGGACTAGGCTTCTAGAACCCCCACCATTATTTATTTATGGGGGCATTCATCCATCAATACGTTTATTCATTTATACTCTATTAGACCTATGCCTACTTGTTAACATTGTTTACTTAAAATAGGCTAGCCTACTTTAAAACTGTTCGTTATTAATCCTAGTAATAGCCTAGCCTATAACGGTAGACACACATAACAACAAAAGGTAAAACACAAATATTTACCCGTGCAGGCGTCCACTCCAATCACCAGCGTGTAGCACTAATTCCCTTTACGTTTAAATTAAGAATCACTACAATATTTATTCTAAATCACTATAAGAGGACTATGCATCCTGTTTATATGGTTGTCTTCTACAGTAACATCTTTTATTTTATTTATTTATTTTTCTTCTTCTTCATTTAGGATAGTTCTGCAGCGGCTCCTTTTTAAAAGGAAAGTTGACCTGGCTTGTCCAACATTTTTGTATAGAGCACACAAACTGGTATGTTTGACATTATGTTTGCCCGATTAATGGGATTTCATGCAAAGCCCCGAGGTTGATAAGCGGGCCTTGGGTGAGATGGTTGTCTCTCAGCCAACCTCTCTAGCGCCCGCATGGTTCTACTGTGGGGCCATACTGGGTGCAGAGGAAAAAAAAGACCATTATATTGCTATATGGCTAATACAGGGTTAAATTCCAATGCGGATTGGGAACCACTAGAGTTTAGCTTATATTGAAAAACAACTGATTTGTTGAGTCCGACTTATTTTACCATAATTAACATTTTATTAAAACAATCTTTCTGAAGGGTTCGGTTGTAAAGTAATCTATATCACAATATTTGCTGCTGTATGCCTATTTGGAAAACGAAGTTAATGGTAATGTTGACAGACACGGACCGCTTTGGGGTCACTTTGCATTGATCTTTGAGACAATTAAACACACGGATGCCAATAAAAGCTGTCAAGGCGTTTTTGTGTTTAAATCTCTCATCTATAAGCGATTTACCTGACACTAGTAATCACAAAGATAATCGTAAAACGTTTAATATTTTGTGCGAGATGCTGGGGGAAAAGGGAAACTTGTGAATCCACAAAAAGGCGTTTCGTGTGCGGTTGTATTTGAATCATATGTAACATAAACAACCTTAAATCGCTTTGCACGGTCGCGGTCATTGAGATGCACGATAATGATTTATATTCCATGCAAACAATAAGTAAACAATTATGCAAAGGTCACTATAGAATAGATTAACGAATATGAACCGATGTCCGCATTTTAAAGGGTGTTGTATAAATGGAGGACTGTTTAACAAAACTGACATGGACAAGCCCCAAAAATAAAATCCACGAACAAATAGAATCTTAAAGGTCTGTGAAATAGCTATCCATTGATTCCATTATTTCTCTATAGTAGGCTATGTTGCCATGGCAGAAACACCAAGTTGGCAAAGCTAATTTAAATATTAAGTAGGCCTACGTGGTCTCAAACTACATACATGTTGTCTTCAACATATAAATCGAGCTGTTAAATGAATCCAGAAATGTAGGCTATAGCAACATAGGCGTTTGTTTAAATAAACGTACAACAGTTGTTTTTTATTAGTAGGCCTATACGGTTCAGATATATACGGCTATATATGTAGATCCAGGCAAAAGGCAAAAACACGTCCTGTTGACCTAGGGATAAAGATTTAAAATAGAAGGCTATAGAATATATACTAGGCCTACATAAACGTAACGAGATGTGAATTGCAGAAATCGATTGAAAACAGTTTTGAAATGTTTTCTTTTTCTGAAATGTTAGCTCTATTTTGTGTGTGTGTGTGTGTGTGTGTGTGTGTGTGTGTGTGTGTGTGTGTGTGTGTGTGTGTGTGTGTGTGTGTGTGTGTGTGTGTGTGCGTGCGTGCGTGCAT
>OMPB01037763.1:0-13026 GCA_900312615.1 Stylephorus chordatus | reverse complement strand
AGTCTGTTGCGTACGTGTTGATATGATATGATATCTCTTTGCTGAATTTGTGTCCCTTCTAATAACAATTTGATAAAGAAGACATTCAGGAATCAGCATTCCTGAATGATGCGTTTTCAAGTTAGATAAATATATTGCGTCAAAGCTATTTGGTTATTGATCCTTCAGGATTTCATACGTGATAATTCGCAAATGAATTCGCAGTCACAAAATCTGTTTTAGAGGAACTGAGCTAGACAGGATAAAAAGTTTGCTTTGTTTTGTGTTTTTTCTAACAACGCGTATAACATTGAAGAAAGCTACCAAAAAAATAAAGAAATAACAACTCTTCTTCTCAGGAAACTGGAGAAGATGTCTGTTACGGCCGGCAGGAGGGGGGCCAGCCATCTCCCAGACACAGACACAAGACATGACAACATCATGACAAGTGAGCTAAAACAGAAACCTTCAGCTGACGGTGGGGGGGAGAACTTTGACCCTTTGAGTTCACCATCGACAACAATCCACAAAAGGATGTCAGTGGAAGATGTTTTCCATTGCTGAAGTGGCCATGCTATTAATGCTATTCACAGACCACTGTCAAATAATGTGGCCCATAGTTTTCAAATCTAGGCCATTATGAACAGATCTATACCAGGCAGATGTATGCGTGATCGTGTCAACAATGTGGACGGAAGAACCTTTATTTCTACCAGGTACCACAGTTGGTTCCTGGCCTGTGTTCATAATCCTTTTCCTGGCATCCAGACCAGATCTGTTGTTTCATTGAACCAGAACAAACTTAACTCTGGACTGCATGCATAGTCAATTTGCTGACTGGAAGGAGGAGGAGAGAGAGGGGGGGGGGGTGTTGCTGAGCAGGGCATGGCTACACCATCCTATGTATTAAAATGAGAGTGGTGCCAGAGTGTAGTGTTGAGTGTAGAGTCAGTTGGAGGTGCATAAGCTTTGTATACCCTGTCCTCTGTGCCCTCTACAACACCGGTGACAATAACAGGGAGACAGGCAGGCCCGATGAACAAAACAAAACAGAATCAGACAGGAAATGTGACCCAGAACAGTTTTTTTTCCTTTCTTCTTTTCTTTTCTTGTATTTATGATGTCACCCTTCCGGTGATATCAGGAGGTAACGTTGTCACCTCATCTCAGCTTAAATTGTGTCTATATGTGTTTTTTTTGTGTGTCTATTATGGTAATGGCTCTATGATGTCATTTCCTATGTATGTTTTGTCTGTTTCGCATTACTGGTTAGCCACCATGATGAAGGCCTGTGTGCCGCAACGCGTACTGTAGGTGCGTGTTTTTAACCCTTGCTACACATAAAGGCTTTTTATTTTTCCTGGACACACTCAACACAGCGTCATGCTTCTTGCAGCGTTATAATGCTTCTGATAATAGTTGACTGTGATTTACATTTTTGTCAAACGTCACACATTTTCTGTGACATTTGTGCACCTAGTTTCTACAAAATACCCCACAGATCCTCGCTCTAAACAAGTAGAAATATTTCCTTCCCGTATGTGTGTGCAGCTCATTGATGTTGGCCTACATACAGGTAGTCATCCAATGTTTATAGTTACAATATCCTCCTACCTGCAACAAAATGCTGAAACGGCAGACTATTGTTTATTGGTAAATAGACTCTTAAAATTAAATTCATTTTAATTTGTAAATACATTTGTATTTGTGTAATACTTGTATAATATGGTGATGAGGAAGAAAGATCAACATTACCATAAAGAAATTTGAGTTTTGTGTTTTTATTTTTTGTACTGCACCAAAAAATAAAATAAAATCAACTATCAACTCCTGTTGACACATGGCAATAAAGCAACTCACCAAACCCCTTATTTGGGAAAGGCACTCTGAAGGAAACGATTCCCCTCCAACTGTGTCTCTGCACGCACACCTCAATACCCAACCGCCGTGATACATATCTATGGCACAGCAGATGCTATGATCACGTTGACCCCAAGTCAGGGCCCGTCCATTCTATTTCTCCTCAATTATGGATGGAGCAGCCGATCCAGAGAGAAGGAATTCACCTCCCACTGCGAGGGGAGAAGCGAAGGAATTGGGGACACACCTGGAATCCTGTGACGAACAGCGAAAGGATGGCAGTTCTTCATCCTGATATGTTGAGGCTTTTTGAAACCGTGAGAAGAAAACACCACAACCGTGGAGCGTGGACTATCGATTGCGCTAGACTGTGAATCTGTACGTGCATTATTAGTATGTGTGACACTGTCTCCCCTCACAGGCACACACTATTGTCGCCTGTTTTGAATAAATCAAACAGGTGATTGCTTTGACTTTGAGAGGCCAAATAGATGAATCGACGCGATTGTCCTTTGTAGTCATTCCACATTCTGCTCAAGGGCTTTCATCATCATTATCATTTATTTATTTATAGAGCACATTTTAAACAAGTATCTGTTGACAAAGTGCTGTACAAAAGAATTAAAAATAAATAAATAAAAATATAAAAAATACAAAACAAACAATAGGGGCAACAATAAAACATTTAAAATAATACAAGCACTAATGGGATATCAACAGATAAAAGCTAAATTAAACAGATGAGTTTTGAGTGAAGAGTAACAGGCACAAACAATTTCCACAAGTAACTGGGTGGGAAACAAATATATTTATTTCTTATTGGGAAAATGTCGTTGTCAACTGGTTGTTTTATGTCGAGTGAACAACAGGGAAACTTACACCGTAGGCCTACCTTCTGCACGCATACGTGTGCACGGAATCCCCATGGGGCACATCAATCTGAGGTTCCCGACTCAAGAGAAAAGCGTGTTGCTGCAGGTGGAACGCTATCTCGGCGCAGTCAAGCCCCTTTATTGTTACGAGGGCTGGAGCCGACCCGACAGTCAACAGACATGAGCTCACCCTCATTACAATGAGGGGCGTGGCCTCGCCTGCCACTGCTCTAGAGCTGCTGTTGCCGTGGAGACGGAACACACGTGAGATCGCAACGCACACGAGCGCGCGCGCACACACACATTTGTTTACACGCACGCACGCACACACACACACATTTGTTTACACACACACACACACACACACACTCACACACACTCTCTCTCTCTCTCTAGGTCCAGGAAGACACCGCACTGGGAAATTTAAATGTTAGCCTAAAGCTACAATGTCACCATCAAGGATTTATTGACCAATCACAATCCTATCCTTGATATGTTTGCATATGTGTGTGTGTGTGCATGCGCGTGCTTGCAGAGTAGTGGGGAGCTGTGCAAGACATCCAGGTGTTTTGCACATGCATCATCATGATTATAATGACAATGTCAGCCTGTGTTGGCAAAATACTCACATGCTTGTCTCTGTGTTCCAAAGAGCAATTACTGGTCCGTCAAATCTGTTCCTATGGCTCTTTCTCTCTACCACTCTCTACTCCTGTGTGTGTGTGTGTGTGTGTGTGTTCTCATAGGTGACCGTGCCTGCATGCACGTGTGTGTGCACGTTTGTGTTTGTGAGAGTGCACATCCCATAGGGCTGTCATCAGTGGCTCAGACTCTGTTTCTCTCTCCCTCTAGGCAGGGTAGCAGTCTGAATAGGGACCGCCTGCTGCCCAGACTAAAGCTCAACTCATTCCAGGTCAATGAGAATATAGCAAAAGACATCAGATGTGTCTAATTATGAGGAGACAGTTTTCACAGTATAACGCCTTTCCCGAGGACATATGATTACACATTTTGAAGTAACTCTAAATGAAAAGTGGCACATGAGGAGGCAAAAAGAACCATTTTATTACATTTAAAATGCTTCATACAAACAATGCATACACACTAGTTCATATTGCTTCAGACGTAAGTTTTCTTTTCTGTTAGAATTCCAGTTAAACAACTCTGTAACAAAGTGTAAGTACAACATTTATGAAAATATAAATCTCTAAACAGGTAGATCAGTCCTGACAATACAAAGAATACCATAGAAACATTCATTACCAGTATGTCAACTAGGAGTTGCAAACATGTAGGTTATTAAAAGTCATTCAAGTTACATAACATACAATAATACCATTTATTGACTTCCATATGAACACATTCAAATATACTCTTCAGTTGGCATTCCAATATATCTTAAGTGGAACTCAATTAAACTCCATAGCAAAGATAAAACATTTTCCCCATCATATTTAAACGCAATCACATTGTAACACTGAAACAATTCGCTCATCAGGCCTTTAAACCAAATCGGATATAAGTCAACAAATCGAAACACCGAACTAAGATAACAACTTTGGCAAATACAAGGAATGATATTTCTCAATTTAGAAAATCTAGATCTGAAAGAAATGAAGTAGTTTAAAGCTCAATAATGCTACAGTTCTCAAAGAGCATCCTAGGGCCATTATAAACAACTTAAAATAAGTAAACACACAGACAGAATAGCCCTTTAACAGTGAATGTAAAAGTCTTGACAGGTTGGTGATTGTTTTGTTTTCAGAACACAGAGACCCAACTGTGATTGTATGACTGAGGATATGAATCGACGAAGAAGCAGGACTGATTGAGAATTAAACAACCGAGGTAAAAGCAAACTTACATGCTCGCACCGGCGAGGGGGAGGTTCATCGACAACGATCTAACGCACCCATTTTATGTTTTCACTGAATCACATCAAAACTTTATTGAAGGTTGTTTTTTTTTCTTCTTTTTAAAAAAAAAATGGGAACCTCCACATGTTTGGATGTATAAAGTTGTCATACTGTAGTGTAGATGGTAAGAGTGCATGTCTTGTTGCACTAAATGAAGCAAATGAAACCAACATTTGTTTTAAGAAATACTCAAGATCACTTTTTATATTGTATATGAATAAGACAAAGTGCTTGAACTAAATTTAGGTACAGAGTGACTGGGTTGTGTGTGTGTGTGTGTATGTAGGCCTATATATATTCCCACAGTTGATATTTAAAACAGTAGTCTAATCCCTTTTCAACTCTTCTACTAAATACATAAATAAATGGAAACTAATTCAACTCAGTACCTCAACTCAGTAATTCAACATAGCAAGAGCACTAGTTAAGGCTTGAATGCATGTGTCTGCATGTGTTGCTACGCTACTCTCTATACTCAACTCTACCATATGGAAATTCATGGGTTTGGGAAATGCAAAATCAAATGTATGCAAAGTATTTCTTTATTATCTATCATCACAAAGAAAATATCCTTGATCACTACTGAAATCCTTTTCAATATGCTGATCATTAAGATTTTAAATCTGCCACGATGAATGCAAGTATTGTGTATCTATGTGTAAATTGTGTTTACAAATTCCCTGCATCTTCATAATTCTTGTAGTCCTATCCGCACATAAAATAACATGTGTAGTCCAGGCACTCACTTTGATTGCATGAAGCACAACATAACAATTTTAAGGAGTTGCACAAACTGCAGCAGCCATTAAGAGATATGTACACATATTCATTGTTCTTCCATTTGTACAGTACCCAATGATGTAAAGACAACCTTACAAACATAAATATACATGTCATGACCACATTATGGCTTAATGTGCACAAAATGAATTCCATTTACAAAGAACAAATGTGAAGTTCACTGGAATGGCTTTGGAAATGAACAGCCAAGACATTTGAATATTCAAATACAAAAGGTTACAAAATGGCAAACTAATATCATACACAATGTATTTTTTCTCATATATTTGATATACAACAACAAAAAAACAAAACAAAACAACAATGTAATTTGTTTCTAACAGTCTTCAAGTGTAAAACTAACAGAAATAGATGTTGGAAGTTAAGCAATACATGACAAGTGCAGCGTTAACTGTGTTCAACTCGGCAACTACCCAGTGGGTTGATCTGCAGCTGAGATACATGGCTGTAAACAAGAAACCACTGCAAACCGGGAGGAAAAACGTGTCGTTTTTTCCGACCGCTCCAGCAAATACTAAACCAACCGTCTCCATCGTATCCATCGACTCACTGCAGCAGTTCAGTCTTCTTGGCGGGGGCTGTGCTCTCGCCTTCACCGGAGTCAGAAACGTTGATGGGGCTATCCCTTGAGAAGACTTCAGTGGACTCCCTCCATATGCAGTCGGCGATCGCCTTAAAGGAATGGTTACCGCACTTGGGGCGCACTTTCTGTGACGCGTTGTTGACGATCTGTCGGCTGTTTGAGGTGGCAATCTTAATCTTAAGGGCAGCATCTACGCGGTCCACCACTGTGTATGTGCCAATGCTTCCATCTTCAAAGCCAATGATGATGTTCAGCGCTCGCTGGGACAGGCAGAGATAGGTGGGTGTCTTGTAAAGTGAACAAGTGCCAATGCTCTTGCCATCGGCCAGACGCATCACAATCAGATTGGAGACCACACCGGCATCATCGTCCTCATCGCAGTTTCGAAAGCAGACGTACACCAGGTAACGCCCATCCCTTGACAATTTTTGCCGCCAAATTATGCCAGCGGCATGGACCAGCCTCAGTTTCCCACTGTGAAGGTCCAGGACATTAATGTTTTCATCACCCTTGGAGACTATGCCTAGTTTTCCATTGGGCGAGATCTGGAAGTCTTCTAGGTTTTTGAGGAAGTTGGTTGGCAACTGGACCCGTCTGCAGACGGATTCATCCGCAACACTCCAAATGAAGACCGTCTCTGTGGAAGTAATAAATACCACGCAGTCAGGGCAGTCAGGAATCAGCTTGAAATTGACAATGGTGATACCATCATCACAAACAAACTTCTTAGACACACTGCCTGACCAAAGGCTGACAGCCAGGAGCTTGTTTTTTGTGGTTCCCACAAGGAAAGTGTTAGCGGTGGTGATCAGTGCATTTTGGAGGGTGACTAAGATGTTGCACACTTTATGCCCTGTAGCAAGCCTCCAGACTCTAGACGCATTCTGCTCACAGAGTGACACAACAAACTGGTCATTGTGGGTGATCAAAAGCTGTGATATTCTCTGTCCATTGATGCGGAAGATATTTTCCCCTGTGCTAGTCTGCCAAATGTACTGGCCACACTTGTCGTCCGATGTAACCATGAGATCCCCTGAGGAGGTCAGGACACAGTTCTCTACCATGCCCTCATGCTTGAAGACAGTTTCAATGAATCCAGTGCTGAAGTTCCACTTGTGGATGGCCTCTGAACCATCCATGGTAAACACATAATCTTCCCTGCCGGACAACTGTAATGTCTGGATTTTCTTTCCTGTTTTGTCAATATTAGACATAGCTGTGATGATATCGATATCCCAGACTGAGAGTACTCCACTGCTGGCGACAGAGAGGAGCAGATTATGGTGGGTGGACTTGATGAGCTTGACAATAGCCCCTGAGATCTCAATTAGACTGGCCATGCACTGTCCACTGTCTCGCCTCCAAACAAAAATGGAGGATGTATTCTCCATGGAAGCCACAATGCTTTGTCCATTCTTGGACAGAACCGCAGCCACAAAACGTTCACTACGTTTGGCTTTGAACTTCTCCACCATCTTCCATAACTTTGTGTCCAGGACCTCAATACTCCTGGACTTGCAAATAAGAATAGATCGCTGGTCTTCGGATAACTCAATGCTCACTACTTCACTTTCATCACCTCGACAATCGTAATCCTCCATCAACCTTGGGTTGGTGATCTCTTTGGTGTTCCACACAGAAAGACTGCCTTCATTATCAACCATCACCATCTGGTTGATGGTGTCAAGGACGAGGATTGACTTGACAAAGCCCCCAGAAAACTCAGATGTGACTGTGGCCAACTTATCGCCGTTTCCAAGGTGAAAGATGGTTGCGGTGTTTAAGTACTGACCACAGAAGGCATACATCCCGTCTGGAGAGCATTGGACACAAGTAACCTCGTACCAGCAGTGGAACTGGTAGAGTGGCCAACCGTAAAGTAGGTCAATCACATTGACATCTTTGCTGGCCTCGAGCCAAGCCAAAGCATGATGGCTTGACAGGGTGAAACCATTAATGAACGCCACCCCACCGGTGACCCCACCATGCTTGGACCCCTTGATTTCAACCTCGGACAGAAGGCAGGACTTGTGATTATCATAGATTAGCAATGTGTTTTTAGTTGTGGCTACTACTAGGTACTTTTCATCAGAAGTTAGCCTGATACCCAGCACTACAGATCTGGCCGTGTCAATCTGTCGCAGCAGCTGTCTGCTCTCCACGTCCCAAGTGCTTACAGATCCGTCTTCCAGAGCTACGAGGACAATGTTTGGGGCAAGGGTGGGCAGGATCTCAATGATCTGCATGCAGCTGGTGCAGAGGGGGAGCCTCTCTGGACTGTAGGTGACGTCCATAGAAGAGTGGAGAGGCACGATGGAGCAGTATTTGGGGCCATCTTTGTCACACTCTAGGAGGAGGTGTCTTAGCTTAGGAAGAGAGGTGACAACAGGCAACAATCTCTGCTGCAGCTCCGCAGACAACGACGCAGGGCTCTTCATTACTTTCAACTTAATGCTACGGAGAGTGGTCGCCAGGAACTTGAGCTCCTTTTCTTGAGAGTAGCTGTAGGCTAGGTCAATGTCTGTCAGAGCCTTTTCAAACTGACCAATTTTGATCATTGTATAGAGCCAGCTAAAGTTCATGATCACCCCAAATATGAGGTCGTCCGTGCGCCCGCTCCTGGTAAGATGGTACACGAGCTCTGTCATCTTCCTGTGGTTGACAAAGAAAATGTCAGGTTCTAAGAGGTTGCACTGGAACACCCAGGGCTGCTCTGGAGTCTGCCTGTCGTAGGAGTACTTGTCAGAAGACGTCTTTTCGTGTGACTGCTGTTGGTGTGGGTTTTTGTGATGCGATATGTTTAGGGAAGTGAAGTGGTTGTTGTCGTAAGTAAAAATCTTCTTCCTGCCTCCCGACCAAGCCCCCAGGAAGTACTCTGCGAGAAGGCTGTGCATCTGATGGACGTCCTCCTCGTTACTAAGATACAGTTTCTGAGCGATTAGGTGGAGGTGTCTGTTTGCCCAGACCATCAGGGTGACATTGCGTACCTGCCGTTCCACCAGGTAACCCTCCAGCTCCTCTTTGAGCTTTGCAATCAAGTCATAAGAGATCCTCAGAGGGTTCTTAAGGTAGGATGCCACAATGACATCACCGAGAACAATGTTGTCCAGAGACAGAATGTCTTCTAACTCTGGCTCAGTTAGTCCTGCCTTGGCCATGGTGACATAGCCTAGGGCTCTGAAGACAAATCTTTGTCCTAACTTATTCTCAACTGAGTAGAAGAGCTTTTCAATACTTTCATGCACTGTGGAGCACAGAGACCTATCATCCACATCTTTATGGGACCGCCAGTGAACTACTTCTCTGTAGATGAGGTTGACAAACATTGGCAATGTACATTTGGCAAGTGCTTCATTGACATAGATCTGCTGCCCTGACGTAACTTTCCTTTTCACCCCTAGAAGTTGCTGTTTCAGAGTTTGACTACAGACCTTGCGGTCCCTCTGAGCCAATTCCACATAACGTCCCTCGTCGTGGATGAGGTGTCTGAGCTTCTGCAGGATGCCGTGTTTATTAGGTAAGGTCGAGACTACAATGCGGACCGTCCTGGGTAGGTGTGCGGGGAACCACCACAGCTTGCGAGCTTCGTCTGCGTCGGAGAGCTGCTCAAGGGCATCCAGGACGATCACAAGGGGCCTGTGGAAGGACGACTCCCCAAGCAGGTTGACCAGGAGCTCCCTCAACTCCTGGATCTTGATAGGCAGGAAATGGATCAAACAGCGGTAGTTGATAGCAATCTGTTCACAGATGCTCTGGAGGAGGGTCCGGAGGTCCATGGAGACCTGAGTACAGCCGATGAAGCGGACGATGACCACTGGGTCGGTCTCAGGGCCCATCTCTTTCTGCAGCCAAGAGTAAGCCTGAAAAACAAAATACAGAGAGAGAATGTTGGATGAGAATTA
Organism: Stylephorus chordatus; assembly: GCA_900312615.1. Lineage (NCBI taxonomy): Eukaryota > Metazoa > Chordata > Actinopteri > Stylephoriformes > Stylephoridae > Stylephorus > Stylephorus chordatus. Next base: position 3,113 of record OMPB01037763.1, on the reverse strand, counting down.
AAAATGGTATGTTGGAAAGGATTCTTTTTCTAAAAAGCTTATCTAGATAGACAATAATATGCAACATTTTATTTCACGTTTCATTCAGGCTCATTCTGTTCGTCTCTCCCCCCATTTCACAATCACAAAATTGACAAAATAAATAGAATAAACCTCTAGCTAGCAATTGAACTCACGGTGGGGTCGTGGATGTAGATGCGCTCTTTGCTTCAAATCACACACGCTGTTTGACTGCTTCAAAGCTTTCACGTTCGGCGTTGCATAAAATTGTTATCACAACGCGTTGATGTAGAGTCTAGCTAAACACATTCTTTATCTAAAGTATTTGTTTGGGGCAAATTACATTTAGGAACAAACACCGGAAGCCGTCTACATTACATTGAGCAATACTAATGTATGCAACACTGTATGAAAATACTCCGGGATATTTTGTGTCCTTATTTTTTCCAACAAAAATCCGGGACAATCCCAAAGAATCCTGGTTTTTGATAAATATTGACTCTACAATTTAAACAAACAGCTGAACATGGCTCTGAACAAGAAAGGGACAGGATGGAGTTGGAGGGAGCAGGAACCAACACAAATCCAATTAGTGGGGCACTATTGAATGTTATTGTGTGACTGTGAAGTAAATTAGAGCACAATACATAATTCATATGATCAGGTTGGACTACATCATTCAAGTTATTTATTGTTGCATTAAAAGAAATAGATGAATGGCAAGTTTTGCATACTACACATACAAATATGTATTTGCCTATGTCAAGGTTGGACTATTCATCACAAATTATGAATACAATATTTAATGCTCATGAAGACAGTCCAAAGAGAAGTTTCATTGTCTTACTATTAGCCTAACAAACAATACAAATTAACAGATTGTGGTTTGTTTTTTGTTAGGCTAATAGTAAGACGATGAAACTCATTTTCCAAGGCAAAAATTCAAAGTTGAATTAATGTAACGATCACTTGACACCTAATTTGACTTAATAGCCTGCTTTTATTATCAGAATTTTACTATCAAATTCAAAGTGGTGTATCAAACGTTGCACCAGTATGAATTTGGTGTATGAAAACCTCCAAGCGATGGTGAGACCACATGTCCCTGGTCGGGCGCTCCGGTCAGCTGCCCGACTGGTACCACCATCACTGAGAGGAGGTAGGGGCCGCTCAAGTCACAGCTCTTCTCTGTTCTGGCACCGCAGTGGTGGAATGAGCTCCCTGCAGCTGTCAGAACAGCAGAGTCTCTCCCCAGCTTCAGGAGAAGACTCAAGACTCATCTTTTCAGAGTCCACTTACTCTCCCCATAAACATTCTCCATTCCCCCATTTATTAAAAAACTTTTTTTTTTTTTTTTGCACTTGAATGTTATGTCTTGGCACTTGTATGTCCTGGTACTTAAAACAGTAATTAGGATTGTGCTGCAATATACTTTAGTATATATGTTTAAAGGCTACCTCGCATCGACAAGTGCTCAGCAGCTTCTCTGTTAGTATCGTCTGAGATTAGCTCTATTGAAATCTTGCTACGCCAAACAGGGAGATATTGTTCATTTCTGACAAATGTAGCCTACTTCTTGTAAGTCGCTTTGGACAAAATCGTCTGCTAAATGCCATAAATGTAAATGTAATGTAGATGAAAACATGGTGTGTCAGTTTGAATTTGGTGTATGAAAACATGGTGCGTCAGTTTGAATTTGGTGTATCAAATTGAGGTTGCTTGATAGCAAATTCCCGGGCTGCTTTTTGTTGCCAGACTCCGTCCCTTCAGTTAAATAACTGAAATGGAGAGCAAGTTTTCTTGCTCTGGGGAAGCTTCATGAATTAATTCTGGTCGAATAAATGTTTGAATAAATTCTGGTAGTAGTGAACCAGAATGCTTTCCTGTATAAATACATTCTGGTTCACTACTCATTTGTTTGCATATCAATAAGAGCAAAGTATATCTGTGTAGGCCTCAAACATACGTTTTCCACAGCGTTACCAGTGATTTCAGCAGTCTGAGCTGCTTAAGCTAGGACTGGTAGCTTAAGGTAGTGGGAAATGACAATATGTGTCTTTTATGTGTGCTTTTACACAGTATTTTCACTGAACACAGAAACACACTCATCTTTATATGACAGGGAAAGGTTGGAAAGGCTAAGCTTCAAAACGCAGAGGGAAATTGAATTAACATTTCTATTCACAGGGCGACACACATGGGTCATCGGCAGAACAGGGAGTAAAGCTGGGCGTTTTGTACCTTGCACCAATATCCATAGCAAACAGTGTCAACAAAGTACTTAACACCCCTGATGAACTGTGAATAATGCATAAGGCAAAGTATACTGCGATTATCCTAAAACAAGGACCGAATCTAATATATTATCAAATACAGACTCCAAAATGGCATGGACTATAGATGGGATGTAAATTTTCTTTCTGAACAAGCAAGAGTGATTTCATGAATCCATTTGTCCTTCATTCATATTCTAATTTTGTTCAAAGGCTCATTCTGGAAGGCATGAAGGTGCTATTTGATGCTTTTAGACCAACACTAATGAGCCCCACTCCCTGCACAGTGTTCAGCTTTTTAAACAAGCATTCACACACATGCAGGTACACACACAGACACACACACAGTCACACAGACACACACACACTACAGAGTTGAGAGATAGACACACGCAGGTACGCACACAGACGCACAAAGACATGCACGCACGAGCATGCATGTGAGCAGACGTGCATGCATGCTCACACACACACACACACACACACACACACACACACACACACACACACACACACACACACACACGCACGGGACGAGGGGACGTTAAACGGTAGACCAAAGCAAGCGGCTCAATGGTTATTCAAAGCTGCACCTCAGACTCATGTCTTTGTGAACGTGTCCATACATAGAAGGAAACGCAGACACATAAAATAAGAACTAATGAGCAGCGTGCATCAAGATATATTAATACAGAGCTGTTTCCTGTGTGTGTGTGTGTGTGTTTCTGTTTCTCTGTGTGATGTGGCTTCAAAGCCTCAGAAGTGGCACCAGGTCCCTGTGCGCTGGTGCTTCCCCGATCTGTCAGTGACCTCATTTATTTCTCAAACAGCGAGAATAGC
>OMPB01037738.1:0-10136 GCA_900312615.1 Stylephorus chordatus | reverse complement strand
TTTGACTTCCTGGGGAAAAAAAAATATATAACTATTTTGTGGTGACTTCATTGTAATGTGTATCACAAAAAAAAACAACAACAACAACAACAACTAATGTTAACATAAATACATTTAACTGTTTTTCTCTAGTGTAGCATGTCAATAAATGTTTAATGTAGCAGTTGTGAAGCATTCTGCTTCTACTCAATACGGCTAATTACTAACAACTAATATTTTTAACATCACAATTCATAATTAATCTAGAAAGTTTTTGGGGTACATATTTTAAAATTTTCAATGACTAAGACTTTGAATGTTAATAAGGTGCACCAGCATAAAAATAAAAAATAATAAAACAATTCTTGGAAAATGTACATGTACATCCAGACCAATGCAAACAGCCCACCAAGCTTTTCTCAACTCTTTGAAATCTGTTTTCAACAAAATTCCCATTAGTCCTGGTTCACCCCTGGGTTACAGAAGTCCTCAAAGGTGAAACATATATCAAGTATTAAGTCCAATTACAAATCATATAAAAACAACAGCTTAAAAAAAAGGTTCAGTTATACATTTAAGGAGTCATCAAATAATATCAAAGAACCGTGAACAACTATAAATCAGTTACTGCAAAGGAAGAAGGAGTCGGTAGAACTACTGTCACACTTCTCTGATGGGGAAACATCCGATACAGATCCTTTTAGAGATTTGAAATGCAAGTTTAATGAGTTTTTAAAAAAGCACCAAAATAGCATCCTCTTCAAAGTCAGACATGCCTTTCAAACATGGCCATTGCAACTTCCTGTCGCCAGCCACTGGCGATACCCCAGTGGCTGCCACACACTCACGTACGCAGACATTTAGTGTGGATTCTACGCAATGTTTTATAAATGACACCCCAGAGACGGACAGACTAGCCCATGTTTAAAGTCCTGTTATCTCATGTCCAAAAAGGGGCCAGACACCAACACCGAAGACAGAGACCTTCCTCCAAGGGGTCCTGTGCTTCACTCCTGCACCCTCCAAAGCAGATTGTGATCCAGGAGACCACGATAGAGAGGATTGCGATCCAGGTCCTCGTGCAGACCTGTCACCAGATGTTCTCAAACGTCCACATCCAACCGGTGAGCAGTCCTCTGGTGAACCACGTCCTCTCCCTGCTGGAGGTGTTTCCGTGGGTCAGGGTGATGGACGAGGACAAGGACAACCAATCCTAACGTCTTCCCGACAACCTCTCTGATTCAGAGGAGGAGCTGCAGAATATTGCAGCCATGTTGGAGTGGATCAAGATCCCTCGCAGTCAGCAGCGAGTTAATTAGCGACTTCATTATCAAAACTCCTTCCCAGGATGAAGCTGCTGACAGCGGGCCACGCCGAGGACAGAACAGAGCTTCTGGCTCTTTGGATTAGCTTGAGCATGCTCATTCACAGAGCTCTCATCAAGATACCAGGCATCACTGTGACTGAAGACGCTACCGGAGCGCTGTTTGATACTCTTCTTTCACTGCAGAGCATCATGGAGGTCCAACATGGGATGAGCGTGTCCTTGATTAGATTAGAGCGTCAGGAACAGACTCTCTCTTGCATATGATTACAAAAGTACAAAAAGATTAGATACACGTGCCAAGTGTTTCACATATATTTGCATGCATGTTTAAAATGTGTACGTATACGTTTTTCAGTTATGCTCTTACATGTAGACGTGCAAGCGTTTCACATGCATGGATACAAGTAATCTCGGTAGTATGTATATGGAAGTAATTGGCTCAATGATTCCCTCCCTCTCCACCTTCAGCTGATGTGTGGTGTGAGTGTTGTGGCGCTAATTGGCTGCCATGCATCACCCAGGTGCTGCACATTGGTGGTGGTTGAGGTGAGTTTCCCACCCTTCACTGTGAAGCGCTTTGAGTTTGAGAAAAGCGCTATATAAATGTAATGCATTATTATTGTTATTATTATTACCCCTCGAGGCCACCAGTTAGACCAGAAGCAAAGAGTGCACGTGTTGAACGGCACCAAAACCAGAGTCGTATGGGCAACCACATGCCCCAGACCTTTTTTCGTAAGACAGAATGCCTTCTGTCTGTCATAAATTTATTACGAAACCACATAACACCGTAACGCCTTGTGTCCACAGCAAACACAAACGCAACAAAATATCGAAGAGAGCACGTATCCACCCGTTTTATTGTGCCCCCCCCACACACACACACACACACACACACTTCTCAAACCAAAGTTACGCCCTTAAATGCACATAATAAGTATTACATTCTCCATCCAGGCATACATAAAAAGATGTAGGTTGCAAAACAAGAGGATCACACAGTGGGTAATGCTATAAGTGCTGCTGCTACTGCTGCTGTTTCCCTAGCGTAGAGGCTAGGAAACATTCTTTAAAGCTTAAGCACGCAGAATAAGACACACACCCCGCACAGGCAAATGAAAGTGCTACAGAAGCTGTGTGTTGTGTTGCCTGAGTGTCGGAGGGAGTCAATAAGTCAGTCACTCAGCAAGCCAGTCGGTCAGTCAGTGAGTAAGCAAGTAAGTAAAGGAGATTGAACTAGCAGGAAAGAGTTGACAGGGTGGACAGAAAGATAGAAAGATAGAAAAAGGTCAAAGCCATGCAGATCAGGTCCTGAAGCAGATGTGGGAGATGGCCGAGCCCTCCCACATCCATCACTACATCTGGGACCTGGGAGGTGGTGTCAAAGGAGAAAATTGGAGTGTTTATTGCGTCATTTTAGAAGTCAAATTAACACTGGAGTACATATCAACAACAGGAAGCTGCAATGGCCATGTTTGAAAGGCATGTCTGACTTTGAAGAGGATAATTTGACTTCTAAAATTACACTATAAACACTCCAATTCACCCCGATAGACTGTCGTAATTTTATTATTATTATTATTATTAGTACTATTTTATTAACTTTGGGTGCACTGTGGAGTGTTTAAATTGAGTTTGGTAGTGTCTGCTACTAGTTACTATAGGGTTGCGCTAGCATTAGCATTAACCTATCTGCCCAAGCATGTGACTGCGTGCAAGTCAAAAAATGAGGCTTTATGTCAAAAATTCCATACTTACCCTTTAAAGACATGGGTGGGGGTGGGGGACAGTCAGACTAGCATCAGTTCCTGGTGTTTAATGAGCTTCATTGACACAAATGTCATCTGCTTTTTTTGGACTAACTCGATCAACTTGTTAAGAGGATGTCTACTGACTTAGTTAGACTTTGAGCCTGGGCATAATTAAAATGACCCTTTACTTAACTGTCCTCCTGCAACAAACTATTCTTTTTTATTTAACTAAGGTAACTTGTTTAATGTTTATTTCATAAGATATCAACCGACAAATTCTGATTTCTGATTCTGATTAAAATAATTTCTCATAATGAACAATGTAATTGTATTGTTGCCATTTTAATGGATCCATTATTCTTTGCAATGGCCAAATATGGTCTTATTGTAGGTTAAACAGATTATAGGCCCACGGTCATTTCCTTTCACACTCCCAACATGGGACAAAGGTCTCCTCTGAACAACCTACCGCTCCGAAGAGGAAGTGTGCCTCTGGCCATTTTGAGCTACCTTTTCTCAAAGCCCGAGTACAGATATGCTTTGTGTCGGATCCTCTTGTGAGCCCTTCAGTTGTCTTTCATTATGTGCAGTTACCTAAGGTTAATTAAGATCAACACAGGAGGATAAATACTGAAGGTTCACTACGTTTATTTTTGTCAAATCCTAAAAACATTTCTTTGGTCAACTAGGATGTACTTGTATTTGTCACTTGATTATCATAGCGGTGCCCATTCATTTAGACCTATGGGTGTCATTTCCTCTTCCTCTCAACCACAAACTAGGCCATCTGTTGTGTTGATGCGTTTTATTGCATGGCACATGCACTCGACTTTAGAGAAATAAAAGTACTTTAATGGGCAGTTTCCATTTTTTACCCAGTGAAAAACTGACGAGCTGCTGTGAAGTGGTTTATCAAAGGAACATTGTAAACCTCTTGTCTAAAGATGTTAAAGGACCATACCGGTGTTACTATGAGTTGATTTCCCTTAACTAGTTACCCCACATATATCACATTACCTCTAACCATTTTCAGAAGCAAAGCTGTATAAGATATTTGTAATTTGCCGTTTTTACCAACTTTTGAAAAGTTGACTGTTATGACTTCAAAATTGTTCCCTAGCCGCACTGACAAAGATGTCCGAGTTAGTTTCAATTAATTTTCTGTAGTTTTTATTTTATTTTAGTTTGAATGCATGTACTTCCTCATTCTACGCTAGATTCTCCACAGAGTTTGTAGCACCGCTTACTATGGTAATAATAACAGCAGCCATTTCATTTCTTCCGATGTCTTTGACCAAAGGAACACGCAGCGACAAAGCTAGAAACAAGAAGGTGCTGTGTACCTGGTTGTGACACAAAAGTGACACAGGCTGTGGCTACTCACTATTCAACATCCACAATACAAGGAAAACACACCAATGGAGGCCACACGCAGTTTACGTGTGTGCAGCTTACATTTCTACTCTGTGGAGAATCTAGCATAGAATGAGGAAGTACATGCATTCAAAATAAAATAAAAACTACGGGAAAATAATTGAAACTAACTCGGACGTCTTTGTCAGCGCAACTAGGGAACAATTTTAAAATACATTTTGAAGCCATAACGTTCAACTTTTCAAAAGTCGGCAAAAACGGCAAATTACAAATATCTTATACAGTGAGCTTTGCTTCTGAAAATGGTTAGAGGTAATGTGATATATGTGGGGTGACTAGTTAAGGGAAATCAACTTATATTAACACCGGTCTGATCCTTTACATTACAGGAGCACATGCACTAACACATATGCAGGAAGTGGTGACTGCCAAACACACAACACACGCATGCAGGGAGCGTGCCCGAATGAACTTGAGCTTTTTTTCCCCCGTCCTTTGCTGTCCTTCCTCCAGGGGCAGGCAGGAGCAGTGGTCAAACTCCTAGATCTGTTGTCCTTGTCATGGTCAGGAGAGCATTTTTTTTCCTGCGTGTTTTTAATTGGGGTTCTTATTGTAGAAGGAGACTCCATGTGAGCACGGGGAGAACATGCATGCCACGTGTCCAAATGGCGCAGTTATGACACACTTCAGGAATGTAAATAGATACCAGGGCTGCTTCCTGTTTGTCGAGTGCCCTTGACAAACAGGAGGTGAGGGGAGATGGATTTGGAAGGGGAATTGAGATGCCCCCTTAATGCCTGTGCCATAGTACATCTTGAGGCCAATTAAGAACAGTTGAGCCGTGGTGTGGAGTCCTGGAGTGGCGATTAGAGGAGAGATATCGTGGCTCACCGCCGCAGCTATTCAAAATGATTGTTATCATGAGTTAAATGCTTAGGGGGAGGGGGAGGGGGGCGCTTTAATATAGCAATAAATATTCAGTGTCAGTTGTCTTTGGTTTTGTCAGTGGCATAACTGAATGTCATGACGATGCTCCATCTTGCTAATAAGACATTGTGTTTTGATGCCTGCGTTCGTTTGTGACTTGTGTGGTTATGATGCGTTGTTATTATCTTATGCTGTCCGCATGTGGAATATATTCACCTGGTGATAAACTACCTCCTTGAGGGGAAAAGGGCAGTTTTTTGGGGGTTTTCTTCTAATAGTTGTTGGTTATTGAAGGTAAAACTGACGAGATAAGATAAGATCAACTTTATTGATCCCTCACCGGGGAAATTCAATTGTCACAGCTGCTCAAGAGACAAAAGTAGAGGAAAAGCTGAGTGAGTGAAAAAATAAAGAAGAATATAAGTATATACACTATATACACCTGATGACCATGATGGATAATTGTACAGGATAATTGAACACATGTAATAATCACACCGAGATTGGACTGCAAGGATACAAGCAGCATTTGCACATGATAATTATAATTGCAGTATAAATATAGACCCAGGTATTTGTGCACTCCTACCATCTCAATATCCAATCCCTGGATGTTCACCGGTTTAGTCTGGGGCATCTTCCTGAGGACGTCCACCACCATCTCCTTGCTGGCATTTAAGTGAAGGTGGTTGAGCTCTCACCTGTATTCCTGTTGGTTACCTGCAGATACACATCCAACAATGGCTGTGTCATCAGATTATCAATCATCAACCATAATTAACATCAGAGTGAAGGTAAAACTGACTTGAGTCATATTGGAGGTCAGTTTATTTTCTCTTCAGGTTCAGAGATTATCCTGTCAAATAATTCTTCAGTCTGCGGTTCCCTTTAAATAAAAGAGATTATATAAATTGTAAAAAAACAACAACCACAAACTAAAATATTGAAGGCCCAGATTCAGCCTGGTTTAAGACACATTTTATGTGCAAAATCTTTGTTATAAAGTGCAGCTAAAGTGTGTTACTGTACATTGAGTAATTTAGTGAATTTATCAGAACACACTTACTTGGATTACTCTGCGTCACACGTTTCTATGGCCACCACTATTTTGTATTCACAGCCATTACAGAACAATTCTGCAGTGTTAAGCCACCCAGGCAGAGGTGTGTGTGTGGGTGTGGGTGTGTGAGTGAGAGCATGTACGTTAATCTGTCATTGTCTTTTTAAAACTGAATTAGGGTGTGTGTGTCTGTTTATCTGCCCGTACCCCTCAGACTAGCCTGGCTGTGTGTGTGTGTTTTTTTTACTCTTCGACCTTCTGTAATTAGGAGTCCAGAGCACTGATGCAGGGCAGCAATCAGAGCGGCCATGTTTCGCTGAGTCTCTAATTGAATCGCTGAGCAATGCCGCCTCTCCTTTTGGGTCCTGCCGTCGCACCCGTGCCACCTTGACGACAGTGACAAAACATTCGGAAGAGCCCTTGTTAATCATAAGTAATGGGAAGGTAATTACCCATGGGCCCAGATGCAAATTAGTAGGAGCTGAACCCTCCATCTTCCGCCACACCCCTCTGCCAGGAGTGTGACAACCCAGGCGTGGTGCTGCTGGCTGAAGGGGACCCCAGAACGGACAGCATGTTTGTTTACAAACCCCCATTCTGTCATCTGAAGTTCCGCTTCGAGACAATATCACCATGAGTGGTATTATTACGAAGCCAAAGTGTTGATAACACACGGGCGTTAAATGGACATCCAAGGGATTGAATTTGACTCTGAAGGCTGTGCTTCAGCACCTCATCTGGCGCGTGGAACCGGCGAGGAGGTGAAGTGTGGCCACTCTACGAGGTTTCCAACTTTAATGTTATTGTTATGGCTGCCATAACTCTCCCCTGCCCGTGCGATGCGTATCGCTTGCCAAAACATGGACCCGCTCCAGATTTCAACGAGACAGCCCGTCACATTACGGTGATGGCAGTACGGAAGTAGGAGTCTTCCAGTGTTATCTTCCCTCTGCTGAGGAGCATTTATTCCTCCTCATCTGTCACAGTGCTCTAGCTAGGGCCGTGCCGTTTTGGATCAAATGAGAATCGGGGTATTATCTTGAAGTGAGAGCATTATTTTCTCTTGTGATATTCTTAGACGCCAATTTTCTATCATGGAATTATTCAGTGGATACCATTTTATTACACCCTATAGCTTGAAGTGTTTTGTGTTTTTGACTTAACTTTATGAAGTCCCACGCAACAAAATCTACTGCGCTGCACAACACGGTTTTTATTAGCATGGTTTTATGTTCATTTTGTTCCCGTAACATGTCTCTGTGTCACACATTCTTATTTGTTTGTTTGTTTTTCTGCATTTTTCTGCCTGGATCATTGGCCAATGCAGATGGAAAGAAAAAATGCCCTGCAGACAAATTCCCTCATGCTAATAATCTTAATGAAACGTCATATATGAATGACATTGCATACAATGACCTGTGATCGCAATTCAAACGCAGCCTATTGTTAAGCCCGTCTGCCTTCTCCGCACGTGTTCTCTGGCACGCCGGCGTCCCAGCACGCCGGCGCTGCTTTCCTAAAGCTAGTTGAACAAAACAAGTCTTGGGGCCACCGGCACTCAGTCACAGGAGGACCCGTCAGCTCCCTGCAGGGTTTACTCCTTGTTCCACGTTTCCTGGCTGGTGTGTGCGGAGGCAGAGCAGGAAAACACCTCGGTGCATTGTGACATGTGCAGGGTGCACACTGGGATGTGCATGTGCGGCCTCACTGTGTCACTGCCGTGGGATGGTGCCGATGATGCACGTGAAACATGCATGTAGACACACACACACACACTAACAAAAGTGGGTGTGCAAAGATTATTAATTGGGTTTCCCTATTTCGGTAATAAATGTTTCCTTAAGTAGCTTATTGATATTGAAGTTCCCAGCATCTGAGCATGGACCTCCTAGTACCTATGTGTTCCAGCAAATGCGCATTTGACTTTGTTCTGACATCAAACGCCATAGGAAGCTCGATTAGCACTGCAAGTTGTTGCGCTGATAGGGAAATGTGGAGTGTTGGCACTAGGATGGAATATGCTTGGCACGCAGGTGCTAATTACAGCAAGAAGTCAGTGCTAACACATTTTGGTGTAAAAGTGCTGTTTTAACTTGTACTGTGATTCTCAAAGTGGGGGCTGGGAGTCCCCTGGGGGCCACGGTTGGGCGCTAAAGTGGCCTCGGCAGTTGCTTAATTGCTTGGTTCATGTTCAAAAATATGTTGACTCGTAAAATATAAACTTTTCCTGTTTACTTTATTGTTTTCTGTAAAAATGGGGTTGTCGGACATCGGACGGCGGTGGGCGTGGCCAGCCAGTCAGATCTGTCAGGTCTGGCTGGCCGGCCACGCCCATGCTTAAGACAGCTGAATGACACGTCATCAGCTGTCAGTGGACGCTTCTGAGGAAGACTGCAGTTGCAGTGGAAACTGTCATGAAGGTAAAAATACATCTATGCTACTTATACTGTCTGTTTTAAACGAAACAAAATAGTCATGTCGGAGTCAGCTCTGCTATTCTGAAGGCCATATAATGATTAGCTACGAGGCCGGGGCATTTTAAACATTTATAACAAAAATAAAAATAGGCTACATTAAGCTGTGTAGACAAGTGCCAAATGAAATGGACACGCAGCATCCAAAATTTACCATTCTTAAACCAATCACATGTTCTGGTTGAAGAACATGAGCATGTCTACATGAGGGAGAAGGCGAGTGCGAAGCCTATTCAATCAAGCCCGCAGCAGAGAAAACCCTCTGCTGGCTTTTCAAGCACGCAAACTTAAGTGAGAAAGCGAAACTCCTGCAGCGCGTGCCCGCCACTTGCACTAGCACACTGCTCCCTCTTCCATTTGGAAACAATACCGTTGGTTTTTTATTTTATTTTGAATGTTTTGAATAGGCCATTTGGGAAAACAGTAAGGTTTTTAGAACATTTTGAATAGGCTATTACAAAAAAAAATGAAAAGATTTTCAATTACTACCTTTACTGTCGACACGGAGAACTCGTCGACAGTCGGTCGATTAGTCGACACATTTTAACATCCCTACCCACTACATGTGAACAATACTGTTTACTGACAGCACCCACTAGCTACATGTGAACAATACTGTTTACTGACAGCACCCACTAGCTACATATGAACAATACTGTTTACTAATACCCCTTTCACACCGGGGCTTTTCGAGGGCTGGTTCGGAGCCAAGCCAATCGCGAACCAGTTCTTTGCTTTCACACCGCGAGAAGAACTGGCCCTGGGCCAGGAAAACGGGGACCAGGCTGGCCCCAACTTTGAGCTGGACTGGAGATAGAACCGCTAAAGAACGGCTTGATTTGTCGCACCAAGTACAGACACGGACTTTTAAAAGGGAGACGTTTTTTGAGTAGATTAGTACTTTCATTATTAGTAAATATATGTTTTAATGTTCAAATATTTTAAATAAAATGTTAATTTTTTATAAATGTTTTATTCACGTAACTTTAACTGCTTCGCTATTAATTCATAATTTGAATTAAATATAATAACATGTTTTTAAATAAGGATTTTTTTTTATTAAAAACATGTCTCCTATTCATATTTACATGGTAGTTGTGTTGCGGTGACATATTCTTTTTTGTAGTTACGGCTCGAGACGCATCTGACAACCGTTCAATGGAAGATATATATAAAGTTACAAGTTGTAGTTTAACTAAAGATATCCAAAGCTGAAAATGTTTTTCTACTCCCATTAACGCGGC